>JACN01140604.1:0-11569 GCA_000787155.1 Scartelaos histophorus | reverse complement strand
ATTTATTTTTTATTTTATTTTTTCAAATTTTTATCATCTTATAATGCCGATTTGTATGGATTTCTGAAAGTAATTTTCTCATTCATTTTTCCAATAGACTTTACAGAAATATAAACATTCCAAATTGCCAAGTTATTAAAGCATCTCTCTGAATCTCGCATTTTAAATCTTTGGACTTGAAACCCGTCCGTTATGGATATTAGTTACATCATGGTTAACCTATGCGATGTCTTTAAATGTTTAATATTTAAATGTTTGGAAAAGTTTATGGAAAATATTAATGGAAGTTTTATTTCCTCAACTGGAGTGAGTAGTCCCAGTTAAGCTCCATGTTGATTGATTCATGCATCTTTGAATAATCCTGTATTGTGATGCATTCAAGGCTTTGGATCATACAAGTAGGGTTCAGATGTTACACGCACATCTTTAACTACTAGTCTACAGATACTATTTACTGTCATAATAAATATACCCAAAAAGCACAATATGTCCCTTAATAACCGACAAATACATTGTCACATTAATGTACAAATGTATTAGAGCACCTGTCATGAAACATAAATAACTTCATAGTTTATCAAAAACATGTTTCAAATTAACAATGTCATTATTATTCATTAAGAAAATGACCATTTGGAATAACAGAACAGAATAGTTGACAAATAACCAAAATGTTGAATATTTTGTGCCATCTTTGGTGCAGATAACAGCTGCATTTTTCATTGTTTTTATGGAGTTTTGCAAAGTCTCTTTTGTTATTGAGTCCAAATAGTTTCAGCTGTTACCAGAGACTTTGGTGTCATTTTTGGAAAACATTATACTTGAAAATTTATGGATAGCAATAATAGTTCTATTTTAGTATTAAAGATATCGCTTTGATAAAAAGGTCTTACAGATACTGGAGGATGAACCAATATTGAAACATAAAAAATATATTTTTGTATACAGAAATTATGGCAGAAGTGGAAACACCTTACACTGGGTGGTGCTCTAATACACTGTCACACTTTTTACCTTCAACAAAACCACAAAGCAAATCAGTGAACCACTCTCCTTACACATTTCCTTACACATTTAAACACACATTTCCACAGCAGAGTACACAGAGCGGGCATGTTGAGTGTTTCTAAGACAACAGCAGTACACACCAACATGAGTTAATGTGAGCACACCATTCAAACTGTGGCTCTTCACTTCTACAACACTTAAGTACACTGCTCGGTGAAGCCTGAGAAGTTCTGCAATGTACTGTTGACCATGGTGTTACTGGTGCTTTGTGCAGGCCAGACAGCTACAACTACTACCGCTACTACTACTAGACTTAGACTTAGACAAACTCTATACTTTATTGATCCACAGGGGAAATTATTTGAGCACAGCAGCTCACACATCACAATATAATATAATAACAAAGAGAAAAAAAATATATATATATTCATACATTTGAACTAAGTTGCAAGAATAGCAAGATAATATACAGTATTATCTGTTACATAAGGCTGAGTTGTTGTACAGCTGTAGGGAGTATTATTCTTTACATATAAGGCTGAGTTGTTGTACAGTTGTAGGGAGTATTATATTACACAAGGGTGAGTTGTTGTACAGTTGTAGGAAGTATGATATTACATAAGAGTGAGTTGTACAGTTGTTGGGATTATTATTCTTTACATAAGGGTGAGTTGTTGTACAGTTGTAGGGAGTATTATATTACACAAGGGTGAGTTGTTGCACAGTTGTAGGGAGTATTATCTTACATAAGGGTGAGTTGTACAGTTGTTTGGATTATTATTCTTTACATAAGGGTGTGTTGTTGTACAGTTATAGGGAGAATTATCCATTACATAAGGGCGAGTTGTACAGTTGTAGGGAGTATTAGTACTAAGCCTTTTCACAAAGATCAGATCTGTGGAGAGGCAACCCGCTAACAGTCAGAACGCCTGTTTTTTAAGGTATTTTTAAGCCATAAAACATCTTTGACTGAATACATGTAATGTAAACCTATTTAATGTCATACTGTGGAACATTCCAGGCAGAGCAATGACATCTCCATAGAAACAAGCAGGTAATGGAGTACATTACAGATAAAACCAGATTCCAGCTTTATGCTACATTACAATTCAGATCTGTGCAGAGTCGCCACTACTCACAGAATGAATTATTGTATTTTTGAGACATAAAAACACTGTGATGAATTAACGCTAGGATATTGTTAAAGTCATACCATGGAACATTACAGGTAAAGCAATAACATCTCCATGGAGACCAGCAGGTGGCATATCCCCAACCAAAAAGCTATGCAAAAAGTTAGTCATTTATTTTGCTGTTTTGTTTGTTTGTTTTTGTTTGTTTGTATTGTTAATAAATAATAAATAATTTGTTAAAAAAATAAATAAATAAATTTAAAAAAATCCAAAAAAACAACATTCTTGGTAAAAATCCGTCTTGTATTTTTTTGTAAAGAACCAAAATGCACTTGCTTTTTCACAGTACTTTCCTGTTACTGGTCGCAATAACAAAGTGGAAGTGGGATACATGCCCCTGTGCCTCTCAAACAGTTAAACTCAGTGTACACTTCAGACTTCCTGTGATTTTGAGGAAGATCCAGAATAGCACACATGTGGAGAGGGTTTGGACACAGCCCGCAGACGCCCACATGAAACTCAACTCTCCGTCGAAGAAAATGTTTTCAGAATGCACCACATGCCCTGGAGCTGCTCTTCTTACACTCACTGACTGCTGCAGCACTGCTCCATCAGGTCTAATGCTGCGTTCACGTCTCTGGGACTCAGAAAAAATGCTTTTACGAGTTGAAAAATGCACACGAACGCAGTACAAGCCAGAAAACTCCTCAGGAACTCCAACACCAAGGCCAACACCTTCAGTCTGACTTCTGCTACAACTATTTAATCATGATGTAACATTGACTAGCTACAGTAAACAGCATCTCATTTTGAGAAGTATCATCTCTTACTGGTTAGTTTCATTAAACGCTGTTAATGAGCAGACTGAATGTTTTACTGATGGTGACATCAACAGAAGAATCCTGCACATTGTGTTTCAGTGTTTCAAATGATGGGGAAGCTCTAGCTTAGAGTACTTCTGGATTCACCATCTAAAAACTCTTGCTCCTCATGGACTTAATGTAGATTTTAACCTAAGATGTTTAAACTCTTGCTCCTCATGGACTTAATGTAGATTTTAACCTAAGATGTTTTTTGTGATATATATTTTTCTATATTCATTTAGATTTTTTTATGTAACTAATAGTTTTTTCTTGTTGTAGAATGGGCTGTTCTCACTGGGTGACCTCACGTTGGGACCTCCCGTTCGTTGGTGAGGGATATGAGCACCTGGGCTGGCAACCGTTTTGTGTACTGTGGTCTTAGGCAAGAAAAATGATCTGATGAAGGCTTTTTTGCCAAAACGTTATTGATTAATTAAAAAAAGCTTTTGGACATCAGCTATCGAGTGTGCTATGCAATTGTTTCACTTCTGAAGAGCTCTAGGTGGCCATCTGAAATAGGGTGTGGCACGGACCCAAGGGTGACAGGTTGTCAATGGGGACATAAAAATCCAAATTTTCCAAGATAGGGCCAACCAGCAATTTGGCTGGTTGGCTGGTTTTTCTTTTCAAAACAATATTTGTTCAAAAAAGTGAGACATTTGCATCACAAAACCACTGTTGATGAAAAAGTCAGACCTCAAAATCGCTTGGCACTATTTTCTCTCCGTTCGTAGCACTGCGCTGTTGCAAGCTGAAACACTTTTTCACATGTGTTTACATGCTCAGACTGATGAAGCTGCAACATGTCAGAGCTAGAGCGATAAGTATATAATCTTGTGTAAGTTATCAGTGTCATAGTCAGACATGTTGCCGTTACCTTTCCAAGCCGTAAACACACTGAAACAGGAGCAGCGCAGTGATACGAACAGAGAGAAAAAAAAAAAACAACCTTACATGATCCTGGTGTTTTTATTCCACATTTTCTGTCTGTTAATCAGTTCCTATTCCTGATATCAAACTCTGTTCCAAATTCCCTGCTGTAACCTCAAGCCTCAATGAGCTTCATTTGACTGGAGCTGAATGCGTCACTTCTTTATACAGTTTATGGTTAAAACAGCCGCAGACTTTAGTTCTTGACGCTTGTGAGTTTCAGACAACATGACACGTGATTTAAAGCACTCCCTGTGAAGAGTTTGTCTCCAGAGTAAAGATGGATGGTTTTGTTTTTAGCCTGGGCTCACTGCTGTGCTCTGCTGTGTACCGTCTCTTTAAATGAGTCTAATCTGTCTTTACATTTGTGCTAAATTATTAAAGCGTGGCCACATCCATCAGACTGCCTTCATTACAATCACAGCGCGATTAACAGCAGTCACGGCAGTCATTAGAGACACTCCGTCCTGTTCAGACACACCACATCTGTTTACATTAGCCATCAGCTCCTTTCATTTAAACACCAACTACCATGTACATTTTGTGTTTGGCTTCATTTGCGTGCTTGCATTTATTATTTCGTAGTTTGCTTGAGCACTAGCAACTTCGCTTCTTTTGAAAAACAATACAATAAGAGTTGCAATGACCTTGGTGGCTGCTGTCGAAATAGCATCAACAAGGTAAATCAAACTTTTACTAGAAAGAAACTGTTAGAAACTGAAGTTGTTAATGTTTAAAAAAAGAGAAATTTTGAGTTTTTTGTTTAATTCATGTTTGTTTCACTAATCCGTTAATCCAAAATTGTGTTTTTGGAGCACTCAAAAATACTTTATTTACGGTTTGCCTGGATAGTTATGTCATAGATGAAACTCTGGACTTCTCCTGCGCTGTTTTTAAAGCTCATAAACCATCACCAGAATCATTATCTTGTCAAATTGTGTCCAAAACAAATACATGACTCCATCAGCACAGCACTGGACTATAAGAAAATCACTTATTTACTTGGTTTACATTGGTCATTCCCATTGCTGACAGCAGAGGGAGCTAAGTACCTCATTGGAAACAGGGGATTTTTTTTTTTTCTTTTGTAAGTTTTTTTTTTTTCAAATGTAAACACGATTTCAACTTTACACTGTTCCAGACCGACAAAAATAGGGAATGGGGATATGTTTTATACAACTGCATAACTTTCCAGCCATAAAAAATAGAAACTTAGAGCCGCAGAGACGTTCGGCTTCCCGAGCCTATTTCCGGCATTATTCTACGACACATGCACGGAAAACAAATGTTCAATAGGAACTTTGTTTTCTGCCAAACACATGTGCTCCATCCATTTTGATTGTCCCAAACTTTGCCAAAGAGTGTATTTTCCATTTTTGGAGCTAAGGCCCAAAATCAAGCCTTTTTTTTTTATGTCCAAAAAGTTATTTATACATGTTTGCTGAGTGTTTTGTATTCCAAAAAGTTATTTATACATGTTTTTTTTTTTTTTATTTATTTATTTTTTTATTATTTATTTACTTATTTTTTTCCATTTGTATTGCTGGTCCTATAGCTTTTATTACAGGCATATGCCATAGCATGAAGTTTTAATAGCAAAATTAAGATGAAAAAAATCCAGGCAAGGACAAATGTACTAAAATTGCCCTTTGGTCTGGAAGGGGTAAAAAAAATGAAATACTTCTCCCAAGAAGACTGAAAACTACAAGAATGCATGTAATGTATTACATAAGGCTTTGGAGTGATGGGCGTTAGGCAGGGATCTGTGAGCATCATTTGTGCAAAAATGAAACAATCCAGTTCAGTGTTAACAAGTCATTTCATTTGTTTGTGAGGTTTAAAGGAGCTGTGGTCATTGCTTGTTGATGTGGTTAAGAAATATTTGTCTTTCCAAAGTACAGATCTCTTATAAAAGCAGCGCTCATGCTGAAATGAGGTAGAAATGACACTACTGTGAGGTTTCTGAGAGCTCTCAAAAGCCCTTATGAAGTCATTGTGGGGAATTAGGATGCTCAGAATGCTTTAAGATTAATATTAAGTTCAAACGGCTGCAAATGGTTTAAAATGGGTCTGTTTTTCATGTTTTCAAGGCACAAAAATCTGGTACAGCACCTTTTAAAGCTCTTTCATTACACTAAATTGACTCTTGAGACGTTGTTCCCTCCTCAAAAACAGACTTGGAGCTGTGTTTTGTTTCATTCACATGTTTGAGTAACTCTTTATTATTAGTCTCTTTACATTTTCAAAGCTCAAAATACTCTGTCCCACCTTGTGATGTCATGAAACAGTAGTTTTTAGGTAGTGTTGCTCTGATTCCATTTTTGGGAATCCGATCCTTTGCCTTGGTGTACTCGTCAATACTAATACCAGTCCTACTCAATTCTGTTACAGTACAAGAGCTAAAAATAAATCTCCTAAAAGGCTTTTTAATGAAAATCTGCAAGAATAAATTCAATATTGAGGAATAAAGTATTAGTGAAATGTATTTCTGTAGTGCTGACTTAAGCACTTTGACTTTTCTGCTTCGTCACTTTCTACCACAGAGTCTTTAATAGATCCACACACAGAGCGCCAAAAAAACAACAGTGAGGCCTGTGAAAAGACGCTCGTCCTCAGAGCACATGGATCATTCTGCACAGGAAAAATGTCTGAGTTAGCGCTCTTGTCGCTGCTGTCGGGCTGCACTCAGTAGCTGTAGTTATTTTACCAAACTCAGCGTCCACACCAAAGGCTAAATGGAAGTATCTAAGAGGCAGCACAATTTTCAAGATTTTGTTTTATTTATTTTTTGTTATTGCGTGATTTAAAGGTGGTATAGAAGATTTTCCAAGGAACGAGGAGTACAGCGACAGTTTGTTCTCTTTTGATTGCTGCACATGTGTGAACCCAGCCCCCCTCCCCGACAGAAACACCTCCTCTTAATGCCAAAAAAAAAAAATGCTGCTATGCTGTTGGTTCGGCTGCTACTATTCTCTTTTACTATTTACTATATATTTACTATTATCATACCTGCAACGAGTTATATTCAACGTTATATCGAAGTCATGAGTGTGAGAGTAATGTATGTGTGCAAAATCTTGGCCATTACTTTAGATTTACATTTATGTTTTTAAGTAGTTTATCCTATAAAACAAGTTCACTCCTCATCGCTGCACAGGACTTGTAAGTACAACTTACAAACTAGTAATACAACAAGACACAACAAACAGACTTTTTCTTTGCATTGAAAATCACGTTTCCTTTTCCCCTTCGCTTCTCCTTTCAGCGACCTCATAATCACGTTTCCTTTTCCCCTTCGCTTCTCCTTTCAGCGACCTCATAAACGACTTTCTTTTGCGGTGAACTGGCTGTGGATTCTTGTCATTGCAACAAACTCTGTGCAAACTGCGGAAACTACAGCTGGAAAAAGCCACTAAGAACCACTGCACTGGTTTAGTTAACAGCGTCTTGCGTCTGTGGAGTGTGTAAAAGCCGAACGTAAACCACATAATCCCAGAGAATCAATTACACTAGAACTATAGGGATTTTGATTGCCAACCCAATAGCCGATAGAAAACGAGGTAGCCTTGTTTTCTATTAGATGATGTTTATCTGGCCCCACCACGTCCAGAGTTTTCATTATTTTTTTGTTTTGGTCATTATAATTACAAGGCTGCTACATGTCTATAATGCTATCACAGACAATTTGAAACAAACAAACAAAAAAATCCTCCATAAAACCTTTAAGAGTCCAGAGCCTCTTCAACAGGGGTCTCCAACCTGTAGCTCGGGACCTACCAGTAGCTCCCCTCCTCCTCCCTCGTTCAGTTAGCCTCCTTATGACTTGGCTCTCACACAGACTGGAGCAGCAGCAGGACGCAGCCCGGAAATCATCAGCAAAAAGGATTTCAACAAAGACAGATAAGGCCTAATTAATGACTAAGGGTTTGGGACCATTTAGCGCATTGCGAGATAGGGCCCAATGATTCATACAATTGAATTGAAATCTAATTTAATTTAAAAATCTCAATGGGTTCAGTGATTACGTATTAGGCGGTACTATCCTGTATCACGGCATTCTACAGACCTACAGTGTTTAATACAGATGGGGGCAGGTAAAATGATTATATCTAAAAGTGCGTTGCGTACATTTTCTGGTGGAGGGTCTGTCTGATTTTTTCCATTATGATTTTAAATGGTTTGCCTGAAATGTTGTACAGTAGCATTAAACGTATCTACCTTGCATTTATTCGATTTGACAGGTGCTTTTAATTTTTAGGAGAACTTGTTGCGTAAAATGATCTTGCTGCATTGACCGATAATTTCACTACTTTTAAGTCATTTTATGATGGATTTAAGTGTTTATATTTAAAATTTTGGCAGTGAAACCCTTTAATTTCTAATATAAACTGCAAGAAAAAAAACACAAAGTTACATCTGAGTAAGATTTAACTTGAGTTGAGTAGATTTCACTCAAGTAAAATGATGTACTAATGAAGTAAATCTTTCTTTTCTTTTTCAATTGAAACAACATTTAATTTAGTTTCTGATTTTAATAATAATAATAATTCCTTGCATCTTATATAGCGCCTTTCAAGACACTCAAAGCGCTTTACAGTTCATTCTTCTTTCACTCCACACTCAGTGGTGATAAGCTGCTATTGCAGCCACAGCTGCCCTGGGGCAGACTGACGGAAGCGAGGCTGCCAATCTGCGCCATCGGCCCCTCCGACCACCACCATCAATCACGCACACACCACTTCCATAGTAGGCAATGTGAGTGAAGTGCCTTGCCTAAGGACACAACAACAGTTTTTTGCCACTATCGCCCCCCTGTGGCACCTGGAATTCCCAGTGTCTCCCATCCAAGTACTAACCAGGCCCGGCCCTGCTTTGCCTCTGAGATCTGATGGGATCAGGCTTTGACAAGCCGGTATGGCTAAGTACTAAGAGTTGTTTTTCTTATAACTAACATAACTAGGTGTATTTTGCTATTTCAAATACAATAAAAGACTTAAAAGATTGTACTCGTCATGTGAAATGTACTCAAAACAATGCAACCTTGCTTAATTCAAGTCATTTTAACTTAACCAATAGTTTAGCTTTTCAAGTGTAGCTTTAAAACTGCTAATTGTAACACAGTGCAAAAAGCTTGAACAAAAAACAAAATGACTTAAAAGTAGTGAAAAGATCTGTCTATGCAGCAAGATTTAAACAAAAAATCCTTACATTCTTCATTCTCATTTTGCTTATGTCATACTTTCTTATTCTTGTCATAAATGATCAACTTATGTGCCTTTGTTAACATTGTTTAAAAAAAAATGAAATGAAAAAGCAAATTTCATAAAACTAAGATTTATATCTAGACAAAAAAAAAATATTTTGTTTTAATAGATATATACTAAATGACTGCTCAATATGTAAGATTATGAAGCTTATTTCAAGAAAGTATTTCTTTTTTTCCTATTTAGTTTTTATATTTATAAACTAGTTAGAATCCACACAAAACAAGCAAAAAAAGTCTTTAAGACATTAGCCTTTCTTAAAACATGTGTATTTTTATGTTTTATTCTTTATTTCAGATCCCTTAAATAGTGAGATTATCACTTAGAATTAGTGATTTTATCTTCTTTGAGATTGATCAAGGTCTACATATATTTTCTTATTTTGAGATTTCTTGATAAGTAAATTTCACTTGTTGCACTGCAGATCATTTTACTTGTTTTTGGTGCATTTTAACAATGCACCAAAATTTTATAAAGTGTTATCTTTTGAAAGATATAAAGCTCTGAAATGAATGAAGAATGCATTCAAATGTGTTTGTGTTAATTTGTATTTTGTCTGTTCTATATATACAGTAAGTCCCATGTAAAATTGTAAACTCAAACTTGCTGTTCATAAGCAGCTTTTCTTTCTTAGAATTCTGTCTTTGTCTTAATGGCATTATAAGTACTTTTACTTCAGTCTAAATCCTTTTGGTCATGATCCATGTGGTTTTAGTTTTGTTTTGTAGTGCTGCAAAATGGCCGAATAAACTACTACTACAAAAAAGATCATTTTAAGTTCTCTTAAAATAAACTCCCTCTAGACTAGAATGAATCAGTCTCACAACTAGTAAGTCGATAATAAACCTGAAAACAAGATGAATAACCTGATATAAGTTTTAAAATCTTGGCCAAATCAGATTAATTGCAAGTCAAATACTACGGGGGAAACAAATTATCTTAATTAACCTACATTGCGGTCTCCAAATGTCACTCCTTAATAGACAATAGTTGCTATGGATTCTAAAAATCGTTATCAGCTTTGGCCATGAAAAACATCAGTCAATACGTAATTCTTGTAGCAATTTATACATCAGTCTTCTTTTAGCACTCATGGTTCACAGCAAAAGGCATGTGCAGCATTCGAAAAAGACAAACAGTTGCTGTGCTCCTTGTTCCTTGGAAAGTCCTCTATACAACCTTTAAATACATTATGATTAGGGATAAGACAAGATCACGTGAGACAAAAGATCATGCACACATGAGAAAAACAATCTAAATTTTTTTCCCAAGTGTTAATTAGAATAAGACAAAAATTGTCCTGTGTTTGTGAGTTACATTTGTTACAGTTCCAGAAAGTTGTAATAGAACAGAAGTTAAAATATGAAATTAAATCTTTCTTTTGTTCAAAATGGTGCAGTGCTGTGGAATGACATTCAATATCTTACCAAAACATGTTTTAGTTTAAGTATTTTTTAAAACTGAGTTTGAAAAATATCTCATAAACCTCAGTCCTTGGTCCATGTAGTACCATTGTCCTTCATAGTTCTTTATTTGCTGCTATTATTATGTATTAACGTGTGAGTGTTGAATGTGAGTTTGTGTGTGAGCTGGATGCATGTCTGTGTATTTGTGTGTGTAATTGTGTGTTGAATGTCAGAGGATGGGGTGGGGTTGTTTGTTTTGCTTATTCATTTCTATTGTTTTAAGAGGAGGGTCACTCAAGCCTACTGTTCTGCTATTATTATTATTTAACTTTTTATGTACTTTTTGTCCCGTTAAATGTTGGGTGCAAACACTAATAAATACATAAAAATTAATTAATGAATCATTTTGAGACAACAAATGGACACTGAGTTGTGAAATTCATATATTAGAAACAAGATAAAAAATCAGATCTTATCTCATTCTCGTGGGCCCAGTCTCGTATTTCGTCTCATCTTGTGGAAATTCTGTCCCGTCCGCTAATTATGACGGTGCATGACAAGCTAAAAAACAGAGGGAACTACATAGACCATGATCCTTTGCTCTGTCTCAATCCAATCTGCAGCATGAAATAACCGATATGAAGGACTTTAAAATCTTAATTATATTTTATTCTGATGGAAAAATTAAATATTCAGGTCAGTCTACGCAAAATATTACAATAAAAACACCTTGAGATGCATATCGTGACAATATCGTATCGAGAAATTTGGATATTGTCACATGCTTACTAGGCAATAGGGAAGTAATGAAATCCAAATCTCTCGATACGATTTGTTGTGGAAGCCAACAAAACTGTGATTATGATACTTTTTCTTTTAAAATACCATGAAAAGTCTTTGTTTTTGTCATAACCCAAATAACTAAGATTTGAAAGCGCTGAAAGGGACACTCTGGAATTTTGGAC
>JACN01056258.1:0-19575 GCA_000787155.1 Scartelaos histophorus | reverse complement strand
CGGGTTGTATCCTTGCAAATAAAGATAATATATATATTTATATATAATAAATAATATATAACGGTTGTTCAACATTTGCTCTTTTTATCTCTAGCACAGGATTTGGCTCATGTTCTAGATGTTCCACAGAATATGCACAAAACTTTATTTTAATTTGACTTCAGTGCAAAAGATAATTGTACAAAACATGACTGCACAGTTCTTTTATAGGTTTATGGTGAAAAAAGCTGCGGTGAGTTTTTAGTAAATTGAAATTACATAATTTAGGGAAAATAATCCAAATCTGCCCTTCATGTTGGTGGAACTTATCAACCATTGGTTTCTCTACATTCTAAACAACATTTCATCCCCTTTGTGAACACGTTTGCCTTAACGCCTCTTCACAGATTGAAATCTCCATTTATGAGGACAGGGGCTCCAGTGGCTCCAGCTCCAGTAGCAGCTCTGTGTCTGGCAGCACCACACGATGACGGAACATTCTAAACTTCTCCACCCTCAACACTTGTCAGGAGTGCTGAAGACTCAGTTCCCATGTCTAATGTAGGTCATCCTCCGGGCTGCTCACACAAAGCAATCACTGGCAAATGAGATCACATGTTTGTGTGTGTGATTTGATGATGTTGTAACTGTTCACACCTAAAAGTGTCAAACATGAAGTGAAGCATCACTGTCCAAACAGGAGGAGCTGCTGGTGATACTTTGTGGGACCATACCATTATTGTTTTGCCTGTGTTTCTAATTTCCACTGGTGAATTAAACGGTGTTAAGGAGTAATGAATAGGAGATCACTAGCCTCACCTAACGTCATACCTCACTCAAATATTGTCCAAAAAGAATTTATATGAAATAACCGTAAAGGACGTTTCTGTTACCAAGAGCCTAATGATAGTTTAAGTCCCTCTTCTGCTTTCCTTCTGAATAGTGTAGCAAACAATCGTCTCTCAGTATGTTTATCATGTAGCAGATCTTCCTTAAAGCCTCTATTGAACAAAAACATGTGCACAAATTAGTCGGTTTCAGATTATGAGACTAGTGCTTCCTAAATTTGTTTTATGCAAAAAGACACTGTGCATCTAATGCACCAATCAATGATGGGTCACCATGTCTTCCTTTATTGTAACAAAATCCACCCATCTCAATTTTTGAACAAACCTCCAAAGATACAACTGCCAAAAGTTGCAAATGAGAATGTTTATTTAGACGGCGTCTGAAGGATTGTTTTCATATTGTTTATTATTTATTACACACGTGCATAAAGTCATTGTCAAATAAAAGCTGTTGCATCAGTTTGCATCTGTGTTTTGTTCATGCATTTTTCATTCTTCAGCTCATGCACTAATTAAAAAACGTCTAATGCAATAGAAAGAGCTGATAAACCAATATAAAGTTGGCCAATCCACATCAGGGGATCAGGGGTTAAGGTGCAAAGAACGACATGGATGTTAAAACAACAGAGACAATCAAGGCACATTGGAACAAATAAGTATAAAAGAATGGTTCATACTCAAGGACAGAGGAGTGGAGGCTATTGTAAAATGATGAAGGATCTGCATTTATGTACAGACAAGAAAACAAGAGAAGATCTTATTACTAAATAATGTCGGTAGAAATAAAAGTACTTTTCAAATGTAGTACTGACTCAACATCACCATTTGTACAAAGGTAATACCACCTATATTATCAGAGTGTCCACCAGATTTGAAAAAAGAATGACTAAAAACAAACAAAACATTAAAACAATTTAAATGTTTGAAATTCAAAAGAAAAAAGTGCAAAGGTGTCACAAAAAGTTTACAAAAGTAAAAACAAAAATACAGAATTTGACCTCTTTTCAAAAATCTTAGCGTTCTCAGCTTCAAATACCTGAAGAACATAAAGTCAGAACAAAAAGTAAAGTAATAATCTCACTAATATAGTACAGTATATCAGTAATATAGCCTAAGGGCTTTCTTACCTGCACAATGGCCATTCTTGACAGTAAAACCTTGGCCACACTAAAGATGAATTCATTTGTATTATTTTTTTGCGTTCAGTATTTCCTCTGAGATCATCTCTCACTTTATTCTTAGTCTGTTCTTACCTGTGTGTCATTTGCCAACACTGACATTGCTCTGTCTCTTGGATAAGCGATTTCAAGCACTGAGTTCATCTCTCCAGGCTGAAGAGAGCGAGTCATTGTTGTGCCATTGGGCCAAGACACTTCCAGGACTTTTACCTCATCACCTCCTGTGTCCAAAAGAAAAGGAATTAAAGTGAGTATTTTAAGTTACCAAAAGAATGAAAAAGTTACCTGCCGACACAAACTATCACTTTTGCACTTATGTCGTAAACACAGCTGCGTTTGTGGCAGATGTTCATTAATAAACTAATTGACTATCTATAAAATAAACAAAAAAACAAACAAGCAAATAAAAAAATAAATACATAAATAAACAAATCTAAAAAAAAATATTATTATGGCTTAACATTAAATTAAAAAGTTGCAACTATATTTTTTAATCTGATAAGATTGTGCACAAAACCATGTCATTATTCTGCAAATGTTTATTTTATCATCACCACAATGATCATAGTTATTTAAAAGAAATGCCTAAAATGGTCCGGTAACGGTAACATACCCAAACCGAAGTGTGCCACAGGCTCCATCTCACACAGGTAGCCTGAGCCGCCGTCGATGATGCGAGTGTGAGCTCCACTCTGATTGGTGAACACAGTCACTTTGGCTCCTCGTGCAAAAGACCCAAACTGAGTCCGAGGGACGATCCGCAGCCAGTTATGGGACGAGCCCTGACAAAATGAGAAACAACTTTTTGTCATTATTTTTTGCATTTAATTAAATTAGTTCTTTTATATGAAAATGTGCACATACAATAGATTCACATCAAGAACAGGACTAGGATGAAGACCAAATTTTATTTAATCTATCCCTTCCTTTCAAAATAAATGGAAAACACAAACAACCAAATGATTGGATAAGAAATTTGAGGGGACACTTTTTCTTCTCTAACAGATAAACTGACAACAAACTACTCTGAAAATGTATCCAGGATAAAGACCGTTTTGGCCTAGTATTAATTATTGACTTTAAGAGTGATCTGATCGATTCACACTTATAATAGGAATAATAACCCACCTGTGTGACTTTAAAAACAGATATCGGCTGCTGGGCACTTTCCCCGTGTGCGAGAAACAGCTCGAGCCGCCCGTCACCGTCCAGGTCTGTGACTGTGCCTCCTGGACAATAACATAAACAATAACTGAATACAAATATACAAAATACAATGCTACTATTAGAAAATGTGAATCATTTAAATGTATTTGTTTAATTGATGGTCTTAATTGTCTTGTCTTAATTGTCTACATAATACTAAGTTAAATACCTGTTCCTCTTCCCTGTGGCTCTGCAGCTTCCCCCACATTTAGTTCATCAATCACAGGGTCTGCATTGATTCTTCTGGAGACCCTGAAGTGTGATAATAAAATACAAATTTGTTTATGTATATAATTAACTGTAATTCATTGTTATGCATGTTAAACAAACTAATTAAGCAACATATAAATAGCATATTGACTGGTTAGACAGAAAAATTATTATCAAAGAGCAAATAGGGCAAAGTCAAGGGTAATTACTATGGACTGCTCTATAAAGTTTTAATATTTAAAACTATTACCTGAAAACCCTGTTCGGTGCATTGCCTCTGTATGCAATATTATTAAAAAACACTTCCAGTTCCTTGTCATTATCAAAATCAGCAGCAATTATCGTTCGAATTGGCGAGGGGCTGGCAAATCCTCCAGTAGCTATGTTCTGTACACATAACATATAAATAATAAAATATACATAAATGCATAAAAATATACTAACACTACTTCTTTCTTACCCTGAAGTTTGAATTGCTGCCCTGAAGATAAAGTCTGTGTGGTCCGTTCCAGTTTCCATAGACAATGTCTGTTTTTCCATCACCATTGAAGTCGGCCAGAGCCACTCCTCTGCCGTGCTGGTACCGATCCTCCACACCTATTATCAAAGCAAAACTCCACATGCTACGGTCGAAAAACATAACCAAATTAAAGAAATTCTGTGTCACATTAACCTGCTTTTTGAGCCATGTCCACAAATGTCCCGTCTCCATTGTTCTTGAAGAGGAAGTTTGGTCCATTTTCGTTGTCACAGAACACATCGGACCTGGCCTGGTTCAGGATGGGTCCGACCACAACCCCGCGGCCTCCTGCACAGCGCACACGCTTATTTCACAGCCTATAAACGCTGTCATATAATTTTACATTTTACCACCCACACCACCGAGTTTTCACCTGTGAATTTGTTGACTCCAGCTATTGCGGCTACGTCAGAGAGAGCTATAGATCCTTTGGTCACGTCACTCGCCGTCTCATCCATTTCTAGCAGAGCATGTGGCCCAACATTTCCACTGGCGTAGTTTGCAACATAGACCGAATACCTCCCTGTTCCCTATAATATGAAAGTGCAGTCATAATAAAAGGACTTGGGACAAAAGAACACACACTATATCTGATTAATAGTTTCTAAAAGTAATGAGTAAAACATAAAAATACAACACATTTTATTATTCATTGCATATTACAACTTGTGAATCTGAGAAAGCTCATTTCACTGGTACTACAAAACTTTTAGTAATATTCTCAAAGAGTCCTTATAGACCACTGTCAAACTCTGCAAACTCTTTCTCTTGTAGCTGTGCCAGAAATAATTAGATAATGTGCGTGTGACTATTTACCTTTCTGTCAACACAAGCCACTGAACGCCCTGCCATACGGTTAGCCACACCTCTGCGGACATTAATCTCATCACTGAGGAGATCTTCAAAACGCCCATTCCGAAATTTAAATAACTTGTCAGAGTAAGTTGCCCTTCCTGAAATGTACAAATATAATAATGTCAATAATAGCTCATTTATTACTTTAAAAAATGCTAATCCAATATGTGACCTGAATATGCATTATTTGTGTTCAGGAAGTAGATTTCTTCACGTCCGTCTCCGTCCACATCACAAGCGGTGACTCCAATGGCGTTCCCGGGCGTGTCTCTCAAGGCATAATAAGGGGAGTTAGGGTCGTCCACCGCGATGTTTACCAGCCTGTTCTGAGCACCGTCGTACTTCAGGACCAGGTTAGGGCCATTGTACCTGAAAGAAAATGATGTAACTTCATAGTATTTACTGGCACATACACAATATACTAAGTAGAGCTTGGTAGCATAAGACACTTGGTTGATAATTACTTTTTCATAATTGGTAAGAAATATATGTTAAATAGTTGATATTCTGCAAAACCCATAGAAGGTCCATAGAAGATAGGTACAAGAAATCAAATAAAACTATAGACTTACACCAAAGTTAATGATCCACAAGTGAAATTATTTGGACACTGTAGCATAACATATTATGATAAAAAAAGAAAAAAATATATAAATGGTAACAATCATTTCAAAATAAGCAGCAAAAAGCAAGACACTGATGTAAAATGATGATATGATTATATAACAAGTAAAAAATGTACAAGTAAAAAAAAAAATATATATATACTAATACAAATATATAGAAATATATAAAACCCATTTACCCTGCTACAACCACTTCTAGACTCCCATCCCCGTCCACATCTGTCACTGCCATCCCA
Source organism: Scartelaos histophorus (assembly GCA_000787155.1). Taxonomy (NCBI): domain Eukaryota; kingdom Metazoa; phylum Chordata; class Actinopteri; order Gobiiformes; family Gobiidae; genus Scartelaos; species Scartelaos histophorus. The sequence goes on along the minus strand of JACN01056258.1, from coordinate 13,917 downwards.
TAGTTGAGCTGTGTTGGGTTGTGCAGCCTGTCTGGAGGCAGCATAGACTGAGTTACATCCTGAAACAGGGGCTCGGACCCCTGAGCGGGAGCAGCATGGTTAAGGCCAACCAGCAGAAGAAGCCAGCACCACATGCTTGGATTCTGTCAGGGATAAAAAGACTAGTGAGTAACTATGGCACAACCTCAAATCCAGTTGTCTGTTTGCCTACACAGTCTATGGACCTAACACAAAGTAAGGAAATTCAGTTTCATTCATTTATTCATCTGTTTACTTTCCATCTGCCGTCCATGGGCAGGTAGGGAACACATTTAAGAGCCTATTTTAAACCACATCTAACAACAACATTTTATCTGTAACAGTGACTCCTTAAAAGAACCACAATCCAGTTTATCAATAAACATTTAAAACAGTTACAATGCATTTTAATTTTAAATTTATTCATTATCTTCTAAAAAGACTCAGATTCATTGCCATCAGTATCCTCTAAAATGTACAAATATCATACAGTTACAATGCATTTTAATTTTAAATTTATTCATTATCTTCTAAAAAAGACTCAGATTCATTGCCATCAGTATCCTCTAAAATGTACAAATATCATATTCATCAGTATTATTATCTTCTAAAATACAATTCATCGTCATACATTATACATTATACATTATACCACCATGATCAAGACGATGGACATAATATGCTACTTAACAGTGATAATATGCTATTATTTCAGCTTCAGTAATGACACAAAAATACAAGTTAAAACTACACACAGCCCCAAAACCATAAACATGAAATAAACCAAATACAACGGTGCATAATGACTGAAAAATCAGCCTGAAAAGAGGAAAGCACTATCTTCTTACCCGCAGTAAATTTATTTAGCTGCAAAACGTCTTAACTGATCAGAGCATCCACCTTTCTTCAAGAATGATATAATTTGTGATTTTCTTTCACCTTACACAAGTCATGTTTTGAAACGGCTTGTGTAAGCGCAGGGCGTTTGACCAATCAGTGAAAATCATCGCATTTTGACCAATAGCAGCCAAGGGGATGGCGGAAGTGCTTTTTGTTTGTAGTTTTAGTATAACAAATGTATAACTCATAGACCGTATATAATTCATACGAAGTATCAATACGAAGAATGAATTATATACGGTATGTATTTACATTAAAAAATAAACGTCATTTATCTTATTTTTTCAGTCTCTTATGAGCTACTTATACATTTTTTACATCGCGTAATCAAACTATAGTTTGTTAGTCAGACACCCACTTGTACTTCTACTACATCTCCCACAACCCCTTGCGTTCAGCTTCTGGTTACGTCATTAATGCGACGTTTTGCAGCTAAATAAACCAAACATAGGTGAGTAAAAACCATGATGAAAAGCTATTAAATTTGTACCTACTGCTAATGGAAAGAGCAAAACACGTAATATTTGAATTCAGTTGAGCTTATATTATTTAAAGCTTGTATTTAATGGCACCTCTCATTAATCTATGGAAGCATTCGCCGTTGCGTTAGCCAAAACAACAGGACTGTTTAGCTGTGTTTCTGTTACACACTTCTTAAGAGGAGTAAGAGTTAGATTGAATGTTCCTTTGTGCAATGATTATTCTAATTGCGAATTTACTCATACTGAAACGTTATGACTAATAGGAACAAGTATTGTTCCTTATTTCTGTGTTTGTAAATTTGAGTCAGTCTGAACAATGGAGCTGGAGAATCCAAAGGAACAATCTTCTGCAGCTGAAGCTTCACCCACACCGTCCTCTCAGACCAAACGGCCAAGTCAGCCCCTGTACACCCCCAAACAGCGTCTCCAGTCCTCCAAAGACAAAGCCCAACCACAACGAGATGATAAACCAAAGTCCCGACCTAGATACACTGACAAAGCTCGAAAGAATGCAAGGAACAAGAAGAGCCAGGCTGGGGCATCAGAGAGCTCCCCATCTGGAGGAGAGGATATAGCCAATGCAAATAATGACAACGAAAACACAGAGAGGCTACAGGACACAGGAACCCAAAGCAACGATCAGCTTGAGGGAACAAATGTGAAAGGAGATGTTACGTCATGGCTGGAGGAAACCACAGCTCAGGGAGAAAATGGAGAAGAAGAAAGTTGGGACACATTATTCAATGACGATGGAGAGTGTCTGGATCCACACCTACTTGAAGAGGTGAGATTAAATTATACAAATTTTGTTACCACAGTGATGATAATTGTCGCTTTAATATTACCTAACCTTAACCCCAGTGGTCTCATACTAGTTTACATCAAGACCTTTCTAAAGCTATTTACGAAAGATCCAATTCTGTCCTGTTCATGGGACTTTTACAGTATCACTTGAGTCAGTGAGTTGTGCAAGTTCACTTCATACATGTGTTGCTTATGACACTATAAAGATTATCGCCAATTGTTGTCATTGTTTTGATGTTTTTATACTAACATTTTGGCAGCTTTCCCTAAAGGAAGGCAAAGTGAAAACGTCGATCCAAGACTCCAGATTTGATTACTATAATATGAACCAAGATTATGATGATGACATTGACCTCACAGAGGACGAGATGTCCCACATTGTTGAGATTTATGACTTTCCCTCCGAATTCAAGACAGAAGACTTGCTAAAATTATTTCACACCAACCAGTATGTGTTTAAATTACTTCTCAGTTTTGTATATTTGAAATTGAGTCATGAGTTGTACCTAAATCTAACTTTCAGACAAAGAGGCTTGGACATTAAGTGGATTGATGAAACACATGCTCTGGGCCTCTTCTCAAGCCCTTTAGCAGGTACTTAACAATTTAAACATAAAATGTGTTATTATGTTGTGTTTTCACAGATCATAACATTTGTTAGATCATTTTTAAATAACTTTTTTTTTTCCAGCTCGTGAAGCACTTAGATCCAAACACCCACTGATGAAAGTGCGTCCATTGTCCAAATCATCCTCCGCCACAAAGGCCAAAGCCCGAAGTTGCTCTGGTATGGTTGAGATCTTGTGTAGTAATATATAATATATTGATCTTATATTAATTAAATGTTTATACTTTAATGGATATTATACGTGTATAAAAATAATTTACATTTTTTAACTTTATTTGAAGACTACCTCCTTCCTGCCAAGGAAAGACCACAGACCAGTGCAGCTCTAGCTCGAAAGCTTGTGATTGGTGCTCTGGGAGTTAAGAGCAACTTGACAAAGGAACAGCGAGAGGCAGAAAGGAAGAAACTCCAAGAGGCCAGAGGTAAAAATATTACATACACTTTATTGATCTTCAAGTTGTAATACTGCTGGGGTAACCTGAGCTCAGGAACTGTAGGCAGCACCTACATCTTCAGATTTTGAGCTATCTGGAAGTTTTTGTCTGTTGTGCATGTATGCAGAGTGGAGAAAACTCATAGAAAGGCCCCACGCTGATTTGTATTGCAGTGTTTCTGCCACTAGTGGGAGCTGTTAAAGCATGGACATTGACAATGCAAATTGTTGTGAAGACTAATGATGGTGATGGCAAGTGATTTACATTCTCCATACCGGCCCATGTAGTGTCACTGAAATATATAGGCACAGAAAACCACAACGGGTGCTCCACTCCACTCCACTCTGAGCACTTTCATCGCTTAAATTGAAAATCACTTTAGGGCAAATGAATGTCAGTGCCACATTTAAGCAAATCATATCATTGTAAATTCTGTTTATGTTGTTTTTAATTGAATGTTTTATTTTTTTCAGAGCAAAAACGACTTGCCGCCAAACAAAGGGAGGACGCTTGGGAGGGAAAGTGACTGTAGAGAAAACTACCCCCTGTTTCTTCCATAAACCCGAGGCTCCTCCTGCTTGGTTTTTCTCAACAAACCTTCAGTTCTTCCCAGAACAGAATTCTCACACTTTTCTTCCCTTTTCTGTTGCTTTTGTTTACTGATTTTCCTCCAAACCATCCAAGACATCACTGATCTGGGCCATATTCTGAGAAATGAGCTGGAGGTTGTTCTTCTAGGAAACACTGAATATTATTCAGAACAAACTGTTGTAGTGATTTTAAATTAGGATTTAAATGTGTATTTGTGTCATACTTTTATTCAGGGATTAACATTCTGACCTGCAGCAGAGGTGATGTGTATTTTAAATTGTAAGTAAGTGGAAAAATCAATATTAAAACTCAATGTTTACAACTGTCAGCAAGTTCAATACAGTATTGAAATGTGAAATGTTTGCTTTTTGTGTATTAATATTTCATAATTTAATCCAGACATTAAGCCTTTTTGGTGGCGATGTTTTGTAACCAATTTGAATAATACAGTTAATTCAGGGGTCCAAAATCTTTCCTCAAAGGGCTGCAAAGACGGCTACAGAATAAGATGGATGTATTTTATAGATGGATGATTTTACATAGGACAGGCCCCAGTACCTTTCAGTAAGGCTGGGGATCCATCCATTTCAAGTCTGTATCCCAATGCAATGTAATAATTTATAATAGTAGTAGAATTGCTATAAGAAGTACCGTCTATGATCGTTTCTGCCAATTCAGTAGGAGGCTTGAGGGCTGCATTTTGCTCCCAGGCTATAGTTTGGAATCTGATATAGTACATCAAGTACAATGTAAGCATGTTAAAGCCTATAATTATAATGTACATGAACAGTGTCTTACCCTAAAGTTTAAATGGTAGCTGATTTAAAGAAAGGTCATGAATCCATATTGTCACAGCCACACTGTAGAGCTCAATGTACCGTTTTCTCCATCATTCTTATGACATGTGACTAAAAGCAAACGTGGACTAGATTTCATGGTGTCGTTGCCAGAAGTGGACCTCCCTGGACGCTGTAGCATGAGCAGTGGTAGAGACCTCAACCTGAAGCATCTCTTTACCGTCGCTGTGGGAGATCTGAGCCATGCCCATAATGCCATGCTTTACAAGTCCCCTCTACACACCCAGTAGATTAAGTTAGTAGATTAACAACACAAACACTAACCACTACTGAGTTGATTCAAGTACCAACTGCGCCGCTTCGCAATGCCATACCACAAGGCACTATCCTAATAAAAATGGGTCTCACCACAGTAAAGGACTTTGGGGTTTTCTAAGTGCTTTTTTCTATTACTATCAAACAGACAGCCAAGATACGCGGGCTTTTCCTATTGTAAAAGTAATATCTGATGTAATGACTCATTTGTCATTGTTGGATCACATACAAAGCAATCAAAGGTAGAAACTTGGTGACTGCAGCGTTATTCTATAGATTCAGAGCCCGAGCGCATATCAAAAATGTTTCCTTTACCCACAAACATTATTTTTATTTTACATTATTGTGAGTAAAAGCTATGATCATCTCTTTTAAAGGCCCACTTTTAAGACTATACAGGCCAGCACAGACTTTGATAGTGCTGTGAGAATTTCCATTTTGTAATATGCAGCTGTTGGTGTGTGCCAAAGGAAATGGCTCAGAAACTACAGTAAAACAAGGGTCAGTTCATACCCTGAAAATGAAAGGAAGTCTCATTCTTTTTATTAGTACTGCATATTAAAATCTGGTGACTGTCTTGCTACCTACATAATACACTTAGCTGAACTACTGTACACATGTCTTCCTTTCAATTTCAGTTGTTTAGAACTTGAGGCTTGCCAAATTACACTGAACTGAATAAACAGAATTTCCAAAACAGTAGTTTGTGGTAAAAACATGGTTCAAATAACCGTTCCCGTTCACTTTATTCTTTCACTATCATTGCCAAGTAAGTTTAATGGAGCACTTACAGCTTGTATCACCCAGAGGTGTATAACAGACAAGCAGAACATTGATCAGAATAAAATAACAATACAAAACACAACCACACAGGGACAAGGGTCAGTTTATCGTACATAAAATTCTGCATAAATTAGAGAATTAACAATACTCTAAAGAGGTAATATAAAACTGTACATGACCATACAATTGCATTACATCACAATATTTATTCAAATACGGCAAAATAGCACCATGAAATAAAATCAACAAAACCAGATCACAAAATTAGATGTACTACATTTTGAAATGAACAGTGAAAGAAAATGACAATAGACACTATCTGTCTCTCAACTTAATGAAAGGAATGTCATATTCCTTTTTGTTATTACTCTATTCAACATGATTTTGTTTTAATTAAGGGAGTATATTTGTAAAATGTAAAAATGTAAGTTACTCTACTTTCACCATGACACCATGTTTGCTCGAATTCTCAGTTTCTTATTTTCAAGTTCTTGACTTGCAGAAACAGCCTCTGCAAACGTGTTAGGTCCCTGTTTGTTTAAACACCCTTATATGCCCAGGTCAGATTTTCCCTTTGCATCTTGAGGTGTGCTCTGCTGTTTTCATCATTATATTTGGGTTCACAGGAAGTTGTTTGAAATCTGACGTTGATGGTCGAACAAATCCTCCACCTCTGCGCTATAAGCATCGCCTGGAGAATAGACACAGAAAAGACATTCAGTCAAATATTAACATGTAAACGGTTATAGACTTTTATAAAGTGGGTTTTATCCTAGAGCCCCCCTCTGCATTACAGCCAATTCATCGTTTTGTTTCCACTGATTGGACAAAACAATAAAGCTAAGGTTTTGTTCTAGACTCATTTAATTGTCACACACTGTACTGATGTAGGGGCACTGTCTCCAGCATCATTAAATACAACAAAGACTCATCTTGAATAAACTGCATTGATCTAATTGGATTGACCAAGACAAACTATATTCATGAGAAGACCTTGGCTACACAAACTGTCAAATATGACAAAAATATAGGTCTGGAAATAGTAAAAAAAAAAAACGACTGACCTCTTAACACAAAGGCACAGACACCGATATTTAGGTCATATGACTTACACCCTACATTTACCTTGCCTCAATGGAAAAAGTGGCAGCAAAATGAGTCAGACACAGGCAACCCACAGGCCTATAATTTCCATTTTTTACAATTGAACAAAAAATAGGAGATGGACAAATGTTGAGGACGTACTAGTATGAGTGATGTACTGTACCTGCGTGACATCCAAACATGTAAACTCGAGCTCCATCGTATTTGCACCGACACCGCATCACATTGTTCTGAAAGTCGGACTCTGCCATGTCTAAAGAAGGATTCACCTCAACCTGTGAAAAGAAGATTTCAGGTCAAATACAGGAAACAAAAAAACATATACATCTCCAAACTCTCCTGGAGTTTACAGGCTCTCCAAATTGCTGTAGTGTCAACTGAGTCCACACCCAACTTTATGTCTGCTGGGTCAAAACGCTGGTGTATTTTTATAAAGAAAGAAAGCTAAGTCTGTGAGGAAACAACAGGTTTTTGTCAATGCCAACTCAGAAGCCGCGGGATTATTGTTCTGGTCTATAGGTCTCACAATATATAAATTGTGGGTTGAGGACAAGCATGACATCACTTTCCACTGTTATCTCTGAGCAGAAAAGGATGCAGATGACAGTTTTGGGTTTTGGATGTAACTCTATCATTAGCCTGCAGCCATGCTTGGTTGCCATGGTTTGTTGTTTTCCACCCAGCCTGTCCACATGGTACAGTTTATATATATGTACATACATTTTATATACATATATGCATACATACAAGACCATTTTACAATCAGTACTAAATTTCTATTTCATTACACACACACAACACATACTTTTACAAACTCCAAATACTTAAAGTCAATTGTACAAGACTTTAATAAATGTACTCCTTATTTACATTTATATAAAATCAATTTTAAACCATTTTGTTAGAGGATCCCATCTAAAAGCTGCTGTAATTGTATTTTTACACAACAATGAATGTTCTCACAGCCATATAAAAGAGCCTGTGCAGTTGATGTTAAAATGGCGGAGCAATCAGCAGCTATCAAGATGAGGTGAGTGTGACTCATGGACCTAAATGCATGCTCCTAAAAATGTCTGCCACCCTGAGATTGAGGTGAAGGCACAAAGAAACACCCAGCTGTGGCGTGGAGGACAAGCGAGCATCTGTCTCACGTCTCACACAAATTTATGAGCAGTTTGGCTTCTGTGGGACCGCAAAGTACAGCCATCGTGGCAAAAATGGGCCAACGCACCACTACCATGACACCATGTGGCCTATATGAAAGACGTGACTCTGCACATGTTTAAAGAGAAGAGTTCACAAACCAGGGATCACAGCTGAATGGGGGGAGTGAAGACAAAAGGAACTCTAAAATATCACGCAAAACCCAAACAATATCCAAACAATAAAAAAGCCGAGACAAAAATGTATAATCAGATTGTCAGTCAGTCAAAGGTTGAATAACACACACTCTAAAAAAGAGTAATAAAGTAATAAAGACTTAAAGTCTGTCAAATGTAATAAAAAGAAACTGTTAAGTAAATGTGAATATAAAACCTATGAACTCATGAAGACCACAGTTCACATTTAGCTAAGTCAAAGTCAGAGATTTTATGTAAAGGTTAAAAACAATGACAAGCTATAAACATCATCTGTTTACCGCTTTGCTCTCTGAAAAAAATAGACTAAATGATAGAGAGATGACAGATGACAGAGGTGTAGAAACACTATTTGAAGAAGATGCATGAAGTTAAACCATGAACTGGAAACAGTCCCAGTGTACATATGCAGAGCGCTGACAGAGGCTTTTCACTGCCAATAAGCCACTACTTTGTGAAATGGTGGACTAATAGCAGGTCTAACCTTTTCTATATAAATCCAGTCTAAATTCACTTTCCTTCACTGCACACACCCTTAAGCTGCACTCATGCTGTACACCTGAATGGCTCAAGTCGCAGCCAAGACCCAATTCAGAGTAATTATAGAGTTTTATCATAGCTTTTATCTGACGTGTGCCTGTATGTCGAAACAATTTCACTGTGTTTGCAAAGTTTAACTGAAATGATAACATTTTCTCACAAAACATTTTTACCTTTACAAAAAAAAATGAAAAAGTTAGTACTTCAATTAGTCAAGTTTGCAAGATTTTTAATCTGATTTACAAGGATTAGATCAATCTAATTTTCAAAACAAATGTGTAAATGACATAAAGAGATTCAAAGGCACTTGTGGCGTTTAGAGTCCTTATTGCAGCACTTTCTTTCTACACTTTTTGACATTTAGTATTTCTCTGCTGCTTTGAGTATTTAATTAGACTTCATAATACAAATAAACATAGACTGTATATATGAATGGACATAGCTAACACGCTAGCCACCGTGTGCCAAACAGGAAGTGCTCCAGGATGCTCTGGAGGAGGCTCTGGAGCCAGGGCCTGGCTCCAATTGACTTACATTAAGATCTTGTCGCCCCTCTTTCTGTAATTACTGCAGTGAGCCTCTTACTTTTGGTCTTAAAATGTTCTTATTAACCCGCTCTACATGATCCTGAATTTTTTTTTTTCGCTATTTTGTCCGTCAAAAAAATCCTATTCATAACATAGAGTCTGGCTCCAGATTGGCTCCTGTAACCGTGAAGCATCGCGAGCCTCATTTCAGCGGCGCTAAACACTATGGGTGACGTCACACTCGCTTAGTCCACTTCTTTTATACAGTCTAGGCAAATAAATAAAACAGTCAAGCTTTTTTACCTGGAAGATGTATTCGCCTGGTCGGACATCGGTGATGTCGACCCACTGACAGTCGATGTCGTGGCGATAGGTGTCCCAGCAGCCCACAGAGATGCCCTGCTGTCCCATATTATAGCAGGCATAGCGCTTATGGAGGCCTACAAGCCAGAAAGAATAAAAGAAAAGAAGAAGAAAATAAATCTTTGGTCCTCTATGACACAACTCTGTAAAATATTGTATAATGTACCACGTATTGTATATTTGTATTGTGTTTGTATTTATCAAAACCAAAATGAGGCAAAATTATATGTAAATGTATAGCACAATAAGGGCACAAATAATTCAAAGTGTTTAAAAAAGAAATCCATTGAAATCACAACACAAATAAATATATCATACAATTATTAAGAATGCACATTATATCTATGGAAAACTAACCTTCAGGGCAGTAAGTGTCCTCCAGGCAGAAGCTTGCTTTGTGACCTTCAGCCACTTTAGTCCCATTGAGAGTCAATAGATCGTAGTGGGTGAAGACTTCAATACTGTGGTAGTGCCTGAGTCAAAAAAACAGAGCAAAAAACAAAACAAAACTTTAAAACATTAAATGTGACTCTTCATTTAAACAATTTTGTGTGATCAAAAGTGCAGTTTATGACTTTTCATGTTTTGTTCTTTGAAAGACTTGAGTATAACACATCTTTTCCTCAGTGCAGAAAGTGAGAGAATGTGTGGAAGGGTTGGTGGCCACTGTGGCTCTGTGGGACCGAGATGGTGCCTCTGGATTTAGGACACTGAGCCACAAACCACAGAGAAGAAGCATGGCCTGCTCTGACTCTAACAACTAGGTGACCAGTGTGGAGGATGTTTGTCGTAAACATCACTGTGGAGGATAAAAGATTGTGTTTACAGACTCAAATAACAGACCCATATCTCTTATTTTTAGGATGATCCTTGAAATAAAATCACTCTGTGATGCCACTGGATTTGTGATACAATGAGATGAGTGATAAGACAGATTCATCTCTTCATCTCTGATCTTCTATGTAGGAAAGGCCAAAGCTACCATGACAGCCATCTAATATGTTTGAATACCCCACACTGCTTTTATGGCTTGCTATATAATTTTGTGTTTGTATTTTGTAATACATTTTATACAGTCTAAATTATCAAATAATCCTCAAAATAATCCTCAAATCCACATAAGTCACTCAACTCAGGGAGAAAACAAAAAGCCCAAATGTGGGTGAGATGATTTGTTGTACCTGTGACACTGGTGCCAAACCCAGTCCTCCCTGGAGGCCCGTGGCCTGAAGTCGGCCTGTCCCACGTTCATGATGCGAGAGGAGAAGCGCAGCAGGCGGCGGTGTCCGTATGGCCAGTGCATACGTGCTGCCGAGGACGACAAGCAGTTCTCCTCTTGGGCGCAGGTGAGCAGGTGCAGGGGCCGGTCCTCCAGGTACGCCGTCTCCTGGACCAACTGAGCATCCACCACCAGATCAGGGGCCGCTTTAAAGGGAAGAGACATTTATCATTTGCTTTGATTTATCATTTCAGTTACTGTGTTATGTGTATTTTGCTTTTTTCCCTCCTTTAGACCTGCAAAACATTACTTTACATGAATAACAATACTTAGTAACAGTACTGTGCAATTTAGAGTTGTTGTGTGTTGCTACCTCCCTTCCATTAACCTACAACATATACTGTACAAGTGTGAGAACAAGCAAGCACATAAAGCACATAAAGGGTATGTCTATAACTCTGTGCCAGACCTACAAATAACTTTGCCCAGGAAAAAGATACCTTTGTTTGTCATTATATTTCCTTTTGTGATCTGGTGAGGTCGGGTCTGTGTATGTTTGTCATTGTTCATTGTTCATTGTTATGTCTGTGTGTTTGTCTCTATGTATTGTAATGTGACCTTCCTATTTTAGAGAAAGATGACTGTAACTTGATATTAACTTTACCCTCTACACAAGTGACTCCTGCAGCCCGGCCATCTCCTCCTCTGGGACAGTAGACATTTGTGTTTCGACGACATTGTTGAATGGACATTTCGTTGCCGGTGCAGTGAGTCCCGCTTAGTATCACCTCTCCAGCATCTGCAGAGTTAGGCCAGTACCACGTCTCCTTCAAAGAGAGACAAGATTGTAAAACTGTTGTTGTTGATTGAAAGTGAGGATTTGTTTAAGAAAAGCAAGTAATTAGATTCATTTCAAAGCTTTAGTACACAATAACACATTTTACACTTTTACATGCTTTTAACTTTGCACATGCTGGTCTTTCCATGCACGCATCTATTTTGAGTTTGTTTGCTCTGTGAAATTCAGTCTCTCTTCACCTCACTTTCCCTCTTTTATTTTAGTTGCGCTGGAAGTGGACGTTTGAGAAGCCTGTAATTACCCCTGGCCTTGGTAATAACACAGCACAGAGACACACAGAGCAAGGGACAGCGGTAGAAGAAGAGAGGACTAAAGACGGAAGAAAAATAAGCCTCCATTAGATTTCCATTTTACCTGATGGGCATTGGATGCAAAGCCTAGACCCAGCTGTCGACACACGACCATGGCTTCGTTGATACCCCAGTTTTCGCTGCACACTGAACCCCATCGCTTCACACCTCCAATGTCCATAAGCACCTCCACCCGACCCTCTGCCCGCTCCCTCCCTCCAGCCAGGCGCACCTACATTTACAGAAAATGCACACTATTATTTGTCCAAGTCTTAGATAAACATACAGATGTGTGGTTTTTGGAGCGGACATTACCGTAGCTTGCAGCCCGGTGGTGGGCACGTTGCATCGCACAGACACATCCTGGTTGTGTTTGCAGGTATACAGCGGCACAGGTCTGTAGGTGCATTCTGTGATGGTCCTCTCACGCCCTGTGCACTGGACACTGTTCATGTGGATTGGACCAGTGCCTAAAGAAGAAGTTCTTGGAGTTATTTATGCACATACTGTATAATAAACCACATCAGGAGACACTGGCTGTACATGAACCTGGTCTACAGAGAAGGATTAAAAGGCCAGACATGATGGAGATCTCTGATGTGGGTCCCCAAATGAATGATTGGTCCAATGACTGTACACTACCCTCAGCGGCTGCAGCACACCAAGACTATAGTTTATTCACAAAAATAGATACTAAAAAGTCTAAATAGGGGAAAATCTCTGAACACACTCTGTTTGCGTAGGTGTGTGAGGCCCGAGCTCGCTAAAGCCCTATAATTTGCCTTTAAATAGCTAATGATGTCATCTTCATATTGCAGCTCCCTGACCATGGTCACGAGTCTTTGTAGGCCACTGTTGTGCAGACTTAGGCTTAAACTCTGTCTACTATTCTGGGCCATTAACTGGCACAATGCATAGCTGCACTATGTTTATTACTAAGACACCACAGCGCTGGAGCACCTACTTTTACAGTGGCATAACTCAAATGTTTCCAAGAATTAGTTCATTAACTTAAGTAGAGCGAAGGAAATGCAGCACTATTATAGGACATGCTTATGTGCTTATTTGGGTACAAAGATAATGGCAGGAAATTGACATGATTACAGCAGAGGTGAAGCAGAAAACCAATAAACAAGTGGGAGAAAGGAGGCTCTATTAACCAAAAAAATGTTTTTCAAAATTAAATGTGCACAAACTCTTTCCAGATGAAGGCCAAAATAAGCCACAGCTTTTTGGTCCTGTCTTGACAGTGGTAAAGTGGTTTTAGAGGTAACTTTTCAAATACAACATATTTATTTTCAAACCCAAACAGTGAGAGTCACTAAAACGTTCATGGGTAATGGGTAAATTCCTCCAAAATCCACATCTCAGATGTGCAGCAGTAAACATTGTCACTGGGTTTATTTGTCTGCACAAAGTCACTTGGACTGAAGGCTTACATCATTTAGACACAAAAGTGTTTAGTCTCAAAGATGCTGGGCCTAAATGATCAAGCACAGGGTGTATGTGTGTATGATCTGATTTGTATGTAAAAAGCAGACAAACGCAGACATCTGAAGTAAAAGTGCTGTAGTCTGGCCTGTCTCTCCACTTCAAAGACAGTCGCTCTGAGTCTCTTACCCTGTCCCAGCTGAGCCTGTCCCAGGGCCTCTTTAGCGGTCCCAAAGCCCAGCTCTCGGCAGACCACGCTGGCGGCACTGATGTCCCACAGATGGTCACAGATGGTTCCCCATTTGCCCTCTCGTAGGACCTCCACCCGGCCCTCTCCGAGCCTGGGCCCAGACTTCAGACGCACAGATGGCTTTAAATATAAAAATAAAGATTTATTACATTTTATGTTTTTCCATCATTAATGACATAATGACATCCATTTTTTTTTTTTTTTGTACAAGGCTATGCAAGATA
>KN512904.1:17254-41005 GCA_000787155.1 Scartelaos histophorus | reverse complement strand
AGCGCTCGAGGGCCACACCCCTGTGAGTAACATCCACACGAGCCGAGGCGCAACGTGTAACTTTTCTGGTTAAAAATTGCCTCCTCGCTCGTCTCCATGGAGATGCTCGTGCTTTGCCTGGAATGTTCCACGGTACGGTATTAATCTCTATGGAAACCTCAAGTCTGTGGAGAGGCGAGCTCACCGACAGAGCGTGTATTTTTGAGGTATTTTTGAGCAATAAAATCACGTTGAAAAAGAAAAGTTATGCAAAACATTCCAGGGAAAGCAATAACGTTTCCATGGTAACAAGACGGTGACCGACTCCCTTCAGAAAAGTTACGCGGTGCATCTTTAAAACACATTCAATTCTAAATCATTGAAAATTAAAACAAAAATTCAAGTTTAAACCCATAGAGTTTACAAACTATATATGACTTGTTGCCAGATTGAGTTCTTTTTTACTCCATATTCGAGGCATTGATTGTTTTAATTAGTCAAAGAAGAAGAAGATGTCGAATAATGACGCTAAAAATAAAAAGCACTTGCAGCCTACAACAAAAACATGCCAGCGATTTCTTTTTTTAACGATAATACGAAACAAAGCTAATCTCACATGTTAATAAAGCTACATTCTGTAATATACGGTTGTCATGACATTGTAAATTGTTCTCATTCTCTTTCTATGGCGGATTGTACATGGCCCTAAAATGTATTACTATGGACAGAATCAATGGACCAAGCAACTCTCAAATTATGAACAACACCGTGAAATTTAATCAGCAATGGAGGTTTGGTGAATTAAAAATAAAAGAATAAATAAATTCATTCATTAAATTAAATTCTCAAAAAATCTGAAAAAAATAAGTGATACAGGAATTTGTCCAAGTGTTTAATGGTGAAACTTTCTTAATAAAAGAATTAAAAATAACACAGTAATCCTCAACTTTGTTCCATGGTCCATTGATTTCACTGTCTGTAAAACTAATGCACTTATCTCCAGCAAAAAAACAGACAAAATAAACCATAACGTTACTCAAAGCTTGTGTTTAAAACTGGACAATTTTGAGGCTAAAACCAGAGCAAACGAATGCATTTCCTCCACGATCCACGAGCCGGTTCAGTCATAAAGCTTCATTTCGGAGGTTCTTTGGGTGGAAAAATGTGGCCTCAAAAAGTTTGTCTGTTTGAAGATCCAGAGATTTGAGAAAAGCAGAATTCTTCTCTTTCATTCAATGATTCTGTTCGTGTTACTGTTTGTCTTGTGTTGAGTTATGAATATGCTGAAAATAAAAATTAAATAAAAACTTCAATACCTTAAGTGTCATTTTACTTGCTTTATGCATTTGTAGTACTGGTTATTCTTTGCTTTCATTCAACACAAACGTTTGAGGACTTTTCACCATTAAAAAGACAGAATATAATTGATTTTAATTGTTTACCAAAATATCTCTTTATGTTTCTGTAGTGGTTCATCTGCCAGAATGTGCAGGATAAAACTGTATCTTTAATGCTAAAGTCGACCTGCTGTTACTCTCCATAAATGTTCGAGTTTCATGTTTTCCAAAATGACGCCAAAGTCTCCTCCAAATCAAGTCTCTGAAAACAGCTGAAACTATTTGGAACTAAATAACAAAAGATTTTGCAAAACGACTTAAAAATAACGCAGCAAGAATTCAGCTTTTACCTGCGGCGCCTCTGAGCTGCAGCACAAACATAATGACTTTTTTGGTTATTATTTCTCAACAAGGAACATTGTTTTATTCCAATTTGTCATTTTCATAATGAAAAACAATGAAATTGTTCATTTGAAACAAGTTTTTGATTTACTATGAAGTTATTGATGTTTTCTTGTTTTCATGACAGGTGGAATAATACATAATAATACATTTGTGAAGCCTGTGCATAGATTATATCATCATCTGTTTTTATCATTATTGATTATCTGAGTTATTATGTCCCTGCAGCAGCAGCAGTAATGCTCTGTGTAGTAGCTGTAATAATAGTTGTAGCAGAAGGCAAAATATTTAAACACAATGTGTATTTGTCCTGGTGTAGTTACTATTGTCCTGGTTTAGACACTGGTTAGTTCCTGTTTTACTTTATTTTCTTACTGTGTATTTGGGGAAGTAACATTAAACTTTTATCAGACATATTTTAGTAATGATTCACTGAGTCAAGTTGCAAAAAACCAAACTGATAGATCCTCCATTTGAAAAACGAGAGCTGATTTGAGGATAATTCCTGTTGGTGGAGGTGCCTTCAGGAGCTCTGTGTTTTCTGACACAACAGGAGTGAAATAAACAAGTGTGACATGTATGAGCTGAGCCGCTGCTGTTATGGAGATGATGGATCGGCTCAGGCGGGAAACAGGCTGAACCTACAAAGAGGAAATGTGAAAAAGAAAATGAGAAACATGTTGGTCACAGGACCGGCCTGTTTCTTGGTAAGAGACGCTGAGAAGGAAACTCTGTCCTTTTATAATGTCCTAAAACTGTATAAACCTGTTTTCCTTTAATTATGTTTTATTACTTTAATTACACATCACAAAATTAGAACTTAAAGCTGCTCCTTGTAGATTTTATTTCTGCCTGTCTCCTTGGCGATGTTATTACTTTGCCTGTAATATTTTACAGTAGGTCATTAAACTAATCCATCTCCATGGAAACAGGGAGGTGATACTGAGCCACATATTTCTAATAAATGTGAGTTAGGTTTAATGTCAAAGAGTATTCCAGGTAAGCATTTCATGGCAGAACCTCTCCGGAACAGTTACATATTGAGTCTTTAAAAAATAAAATAAGTTAGTTGATCTGCAGAGTCATATCTGATATTTTAATTTTAGGTTTTTAGTGCATGAACTGTCATTTTCAAATTTCATGTCATCAGAAGGAGGCAAGACAATGATTATTATTTACTTTTCTGTTAAGAAGGACGGAAAAAAATACTGTTTTCTAACCCTAAAATAGTATTTGGGCTTCACAAAAAATATAATTGATAATGAAATGTGTAATATATTTGTAGAAGAAGTGAAAAACTGTTATGGGCTCGACATTTCTGCAAGGATTTGTTCAGTAAAACCAAAATGTGTGTAAAACCTCAAAATGTGTATTTTCCCTAAGTAAAAATACTTAGTGTCATAATCTGAAAAATCTAAAACAAATAATGTAAAACACAGTTGTAAGTGTTTTTAAACTGGGCTCTGAATAATTCACATGTATCTCAGAGGTTTTCCTTTCCCATTTATTATTATTTTTTTTAATATTTTGTGATATTCTGAAATTAATCCCAGTTTTCCCATAAAAGTCACATTTTGTTCCACTTCACTTCCGCCTCCATTCCGGAATTTAGAAGTTTTTGTTTAGTTTTTCAAAGAGTCTACACTTCAACTTCAAAACTCCGAGGGGTATTGCTTGTCCTTGAACGCCTCATTAATCCGGCTACGTTTCATTTTACGTCGCCCGGTCCGTTTTCTTATAATGCAACAAAACAAAAGCAAAACCAAAAAGAAAGCGGCTCAAACTCTTTCCTGCGATCCTTCTCGACCTAAAACATCTCTTAATAAATCGTAATTTGACGTTTTTTGACGCCGCTTACGATTGTAAAGCGATTTTCCAGCCCGGACACAGTGAAGCTCCAGTGGCGCAATCGGTTAGCGCGCGGTACTTATAAGACAGTGATCTGCAGAGTGATGCCGAGGTTGTGAGTTCGAGCCTCACCTGGAGCAGAGTTTTTAAGAAGAAAGAAACTCCAGGGTGAAGCAAGAGAAGTTTGTTTAACACCTGGAAAAAAAACACAAAGACATTTACGTTCTCAAACACACGTCAAACTAATGAAGGTTTTGTCGATTCACCAGGGAAAAAGTCCAGCGGCCTTAAACCCCCTTTTCGAAAACTATTACTATCATATTTACCCGGATGTCTGCAGGGTTTTTTTTATATATAAACTGGAGAAAACGACAAATCTAAAGTAGGCATATAATATAATGTAGGTAGGTCATGGTTTACTTGTTACAGTTTGAACATGGATGCTTGGAAAATTCAGTCATTACGAATAATCTAGAATACAATAGTAGACTGGATATGAAGTACAGGGTGACCAGACGTCCCTATTTACCCAGTTTTGAGTCTTGTTTTCCTGATTTATCCAAAACAAGTGATTTGTCCCAGTTTTATACACGATTATTCCTCTTTTTTGACCACTTTGATATCAACCAACAGTAAAAATTGGAATATATTGTCATTTGTTTCGCTAAAATACAGAAAAATGAGCTTGAAAATGACCATAACGAATAAAAATGCAGCATCAGACGTCCCTCAGATGATGATTATGACGCACAAAGTAAGTTAAGAACGGACAGTGTTACTTTCTCTTTTAGTATTTTCACGTTTTTATTTATTTTAACCATCCCAACCCAAATGTGTCCCAGTTTTGAATTTTGAAAATCACCCTAATAAAATACAAACTTCAAATCTTGTTGCAAAATGACCCAAATCGTAACTTATAAAGCAAATTCTACCCAGACTAGACTAAGTTAACGTAGCAAAAAAGTTCTCTATAACGTAAAGGATTTGACAAAAACACAGAATCTCGTTTTATTTCTCCTGGTATTACAGCTCAGGCTTTCACTGGGTGTTTTGTCTTGTCATGCACTGCCCCCTGCTGGTCATTTTCTGGAATTTATGTTTTTTTGTTTGTTTTTTTTATAGTTGTTTTTGTAAAGACTTAAATCTACCACTAGAGGGTACTATGACAACAGACTCACTGCTTGATAGTGACTTTGGGATGAGTGTATTTACCATATTGCGTAATAGTATTTTTTTAAATATAATAATTATGTTAAATGAGTAATTACCTGCTTGTATTTGACTTGTCCTACAACTTCCACGGTGAACGCCCCAGTGTAATCGCTTTTGGTCGCCTACACCTTGAAGATTACAAAATGTTTCAGTAGTTTTCATAGTATTTGCATTTTTAACATGGTCGGGTGGAGTCCAAAATCTAAAAGGGACTCACTTCTCCTGTGTGTGGAAACATGACATCAAGACCAAAAATCATAGGTCAACTTTTTTTATTGGATGAACTAAATTTTTAGATTTAAGGTAAAGATTACTACTATGTACTACCTCACTTTCTCACTTTCTACTTATATGGACAATCAAAAAACTGTTACTTCATATATTTGGCACATATATCTCTATATTTTTTATATGGACAATCAATAACTAAAATATATATATTAGCACTACCTCACTTTCATCTGTAATCTCTGTTTTGTCTATACTTGAATGTTTCTGTTGTTTTGTCTATATTCGAATGTTACTTAACGTTTACTGGTTTTGCATTTTTTTTTTTTTTTTTTTCTTGTCGTTTTCACATTTTCTCCTCTTTTTTCTTTTTTTTAAAAATGTTTTTAAATTGTTTGCACTGAAGTGGGAGAGGACAGCAATTTCATCTGTGCTATAGATCTTGTATGTATATGCACATGTGACAATAAAGACAAATTGAATTGAATTGAAGATTTAAGTAAGATTTATGCAGATATGAAGTGGTGAAGACAAGGATGTACTGTCATAATATTGCAAAGTGTAATGTTTGTGTGGATGAAATGGTAAAACGATGGTAAAACTTATTGTCCTAAACGTATTTTTTGGTTTAGTTTTACTTGCTTTAAGGATTTATAACTGTCCTTTTTTATTGTGTCCTCCACTTGCCCCCATCTCTCTCGTCTTAAGTCCTCGTATCCTCTTGTATTCCCTTGTATTCCTCTCAGTCTAATCTGTGTAAGCTGCGAATGAACAAGCAGAAGATTGCTCTTAATGACGTGACCCAGATGTCCAGCCTGAAAATGAGAGTGTGGTCCCCCGGCAGACCCCTCCTCACACTGGACACAATCAAGGAATGTAACGCCCCCTCCCTCCTGTAGATGTAGATGGGCTGCTGCTGGTGCATGTCTCGGTCCGGGACTTTCTCATTTGAGATTGGGCGTCTTTAAGCCTTCTTATCCCTGTAAACACTCGGGGGGATCAGATTTGGGAGGACTGTGGTGGGCCACTTGTTCGCAGGACGGGGAGATTAGACAAAACTGATTTTAATTTACTCTTCTCCGCTGCTGCTGCTGCTAAGACCTTAAAGCCAGTCTTGACATTACAAGGACCCATATATGTCCCTCATATATGTCCCTCATATATGTCCCTCTATACCAGGGTAGGGCAAACTAAGGCCCGGGCCATATATGCGCCCCGTTGATCTTTTTAATGCGGCCCACCAAACTGAATGTTGAGTTTTGGCACTGGGGACGCACAGGACAAGTAGATCTGCATCTCCTACTGTTTTTGAAATAAAGACAGTCAGGAGGAGAGTGATGATGAGAACATCCTGAAGGATAACAGAACTTTCACTGCTTTAAAATAGCACCTGTTAGTTTATTTTTTTATTATTTTTTTTTTTAAAGAAAAGAAAAAGCTGTATTTTATTAATTTAATTTTCAGTGTTTTAAGTCATTTCAATAAATAGTAAATATCGTGGGACTTGAAATCATTCGTTGTAACGGTTTGTAATGATTTTCAATTAAAATTAAAGAACATTTTCTACATATCCCAAGTTATTTTTTTCTCTTATGAGGTGGATTAGCAAAACAATCCATCCACCTGCTCCTGGTCCGGCCCTTCCATCAAATTTTAAAACCCTTTTTGGCCCGCAAGTCAAAAAGTTTGCCCACCCCTGCTCTATACAGTCTTTGCATTACATTTACAAAAGATTAGCATGATTTTTTTTCCACGCATTTCTTCAAACCTTTAAAAATCTGTATTTAATTAATTAATTTTCTCCTTCTGACTTGTCTCCACAGTCTGATATCAAACTGTTTTTATTGCTAAAAACACTTAAGAAACATGCATTCGAACTAATCTTTGCATACGGAAAATTCCATATAAAGAAATAACATGTCCATAGAGAAACAAGTTTATTTAATGTGCAATTTTCCAACTGAATTCACTAATATTTTACAGTGTTTCTTGCTGTAATATTTTTTCTTGCACATTTTAAGAAATAACCAAACAACATCTGCAGTGTCGTTTTTAGCAGCGTGTCAATATATGTCAGTTTGTGTGTTTGGATTTAAAGATTTGGGGGACAAAAGACTTAATATTTGGGATAATCTGCAATTGAACATCCTCGAATCACAGTCCAGCGATCAAATTCTAACAGAGATAATCCCTCATCTTGGGAAATTAAAAACCACTTGTGAAATCTGCCCTTCTGTCCATAACACGTCTTTGAACGTTACAACCAAATGTCCCCGTGTGCGTATTTTAAACCGGGCTTTTCCTCGGGGGACCTCTCTGAAATATGAGGAGTTTTTCATTAATGAGAATCAGGTTTAATCCGAGGCTACATCACAAAATGACACGGGATAAACCAGCTACACCACACACTATCTATCTAAATATCCCAATACAAACTCATGCATTTTTGGTTTTGCTTTGTTTTATTAAAAGCGCATTGTGTAACTTTTTTGGTTGGGGGTCCGTCCAGGTGTTTTTACAACTCAAAATGACCTAGAAAAACAGGCATTCTGACTGTAAGAACTAATAAAATGCAGGATTCTATGTTTTTTTTTGCTTTCTTATTGTTGGAATGGGCGAAGAATCAGCTCTAAAGTTCAAATTCTTTGCTAAATATTCCAAAAAAACTGTTTATGGTTCATGAATTTGCATTTTGCGTCTGTGAAACTTGACTCTTTGGGATGTGCTGTGGTCTTCTTGTAATACTAGTTTACCCAGTGCATTTCAAAACACAGAATTTTCTCTTTGAACTCTCTTTTTCTTGCAAACTGCTGCAAACTGAACTTTAAGGACGTGTCTTGCCCAAGTACACAGCATCAGTGGAGCAGGAATCAAAGCGCGGACATGTTTAATTATCATAAAAATATGTGTACACCGATATTTATTCAACTTCCTTTTCTAGTATCATAAGCAACAATCAGAATATAGCAATTTACACAAAGTACATTATTAACAAAAAGCTTTATTACTAAAAGATGTTTGTTCTCAATATTTATCGTGCACAATTTCTTTGCAAAAGTAGTCATTTTTGCCATTTTTATGTAAGAAAAGTAATATTTGATCAGTAGTGGACAGAATACATAACATCTATTGCTAATTATTGCTTATTTCTGCAGTTTATTTGCTGCAGTTGAGCCTTTTTAATGATACTGTATATTTTAATGCTTTTATTGTTTTTGTGTCAGAGGCATAAAGTTGTTTTTATTGCAATATTTCTCTGTTGTGCTTCAAAATGTGTTATTGTGAAAGGCCAATTCCCTGCACAGTGTCTCTCTCCATACAAACTAATACGACACTTTTAGTCTAATGCAGTCTGCTTTATAACGCAACTAAATCAACAAAATAGTTATATCTGCACACTCCTCTTCTTGTAATGTGCTGCATATAAAACTGATAAAGTGTCTTGCCCAAGGATAGAACCCTGGAGCTAGATTCTCTGCCAGTATTATTATCTCAACGCCAGTAACACTAAACAATAAGCTGCTCTGTTATAATGAGTTTTAATAACAATGGATCATTTAATGAAGAGGGCACCGTGTGTATGATCAAAATCTAAAACTAAGAACTTGTCCAACATTATGTTCCTCAAATATTAATGTTTCCTCTTGGTGCAATCAAGGGTTTCACAACTTCACAATTCCAACGATATTTTGTTTTGAAATTGTCAAATGTCATGGCAACAGCCTTAATTTTTCACAATTCTGCCTGAAACTCATGGACAGGTCTAAAAATGTATAATTTATTTTGTTTTATTTATGTAAAAAATATGCACATATTTATGTATATCATTTATTTATTTGTTTGTTTGTTTTTTGTGTTTGTTTGAAATTGTGTTGTTCATGTAACCACTGCAGGGGTCTCCAACTTTTTCCTCCAGTGAACTTTACAAAACATAAATACCAGGGAGCTACTCATTTTAGCCGCCGCAAGAAATTGAGACGATTATAAGAAAGAGGCAAACCTTGTTGTATATTTAGACATTTACAATAGTAATAGGCATTAATAGGTAATTAATGACATTTGTGTTATTCTGCACAATGGTATAATTGTGAAATCCCATGGAGAGATACTTGAGCCACAGGTTGGACACCTTAACTAATAATATTTTACTTTATCTGAGTAGATTCAACTTGATTCAAAGTAAAATGATCGACCACTGGGATGTTTTTCTTCAAGCAACATTAGATTTTGTTCCTTATTTTAAATGCATAAACTTGTTTTTCTTATCTTAAGTGTGGCAGTTTTCATATTTTAAGTTCCAAAAGTCTTCCACTGGCAGAAAATTTACTTCAAATCATGAGAAAACTTTCTTAGATAATTTCAACTAAACTTAGCTAGATTCTTTTTTTTTTTTGCAATATAATAAGGCATCTCAGCAGTAAAGACTTTTTCAAACCTTATGTCATTAAAATTATTACAATTCTGAAATGGAGGCAAGTGGAGGCACAATGAAGCTAACATATTTACAATGATGAACTGACAAGCTGACCTAAATGCTAATGGTTTTATGATTATAACAAAAAATAAGCAACATTTTAGAATTTTCAAGGTACAAATCTTGTTTACTTTGCTTTTCAGTTAAGAAGAAAGGAAAAAATACAGTTTTCTAACCGCAAAATAGTATCTGAGCTTAACAAAAAGTGTAATTTATGATGACATGTGTAATATATCTGTAGATGAAGTGCAAGAATAATGAAAAACACAATTCTAAGTGTTTTTAAACTGAGATCATTCACATGTATCTGAGTTTTTTGGGTTTTTTTTGTCCAAATTGTCCTTGATTTTTCATGACTTGTGATATTCTGAAATTAATCCTAGTTTCCCATGAAAGTCGCAGTATGTTCCTCTTCAAAATTTCCCCAGCTGCCTCCATTCTTTCAAATTATAATGTTTTTGCTTACAGTTTTTCAGTGGGTCTAAACAGGAGGTCATAAGGAATACGGTGCAAAGAGGATATGATAAATGATGACTGACATGGCAGAAGACGTTGATTTTTA
Source organism: Scartelaos histophorus (assembly GCA_000787155.1). Lineage (NCBI taxonomy): Eukaryota > Metazoa > Chordata > Actinopteri > Gobiiformes > Gobiidae > Scartelaos > Scartelaos histophorus. The sequence continues at coordinate 30,963 of KN512904.1, read as the reverse complement.
AGAATGACTCCTTCCTGCGTCGGTGTGCACTGGTTTTGTAACGAGTGCATCCGAAAGATCCAATACATCACATATATTTGGGGGCGGACCAATCACAAAGCAGATCCGGGCAGGGGCAGAGCTGATTGACACCCACTCCAGCCAATTAGCGGCCGTTTTGACTCCACGTTTTGACCAATCAGAGCGCTTATGCCAAAAATAGCACCTCCTCTTGTTCAGCACCCAAAGTCGAAGGAAAGCTCTGGCCTTTCAATGGACGAAAGTGCTAGATTTGTCAGTGTTTTATAACAGATTTGTCAGTGTTTTTTTGTTTCGGAGCGATCGGAATTGCCTGCGTTTAATGTGAGGGACAGAACTGGCGTCAACCATGCGTAAAAATCAACGCTATCCAAGCAGGGGACCACCGAGAAAGGAATTATCGCCGCTCATCTGAGGCCAATCGCGATTATTTTTGTCAAATAAGGAAACATATCACAGTTAGCTGGCTAGCGTTAGCTTCGTAGACGGGTAGGATAACGCCTCTTCTTCACTGTCGAGCAAAATCCGGGACGAAATCAGGATTGGATTCGCGTACCAGCAGGAAAACGTAAGTAGCATGCTAAGCTAACGGGTATGTGTGCTAGCCTAACGTCATGAGCTAGCCGTGAAGTTAGCTTGGTTCACACACTTAGCGCATATCCACACACACACACACACACACACATACACACATACGCACACACACACGGAGGCCTTGGCGCAGGGAGCAGTGGAAGTGGCATGCAGTTGGACATGTGGTCACTACATAGGTATTTAACACACAAACGCGTGTCCAAAAGCAGACACACTGACAGCGGCTCCGATACGTGACGCGTGTTGTGCAAGAACGTAGCTGGGTCGACGCCGGAGCATTGTACCGTCATTGTAATCACACTGTTAATCACTACAAGTCATTTTGTAAACTGTATTTCAATGTTGTTGATGTGTTTTAATTATTGTGAATGATTAACGCCGGTATAGCTGGCCGCACAACTTGGATTGGGTTGGGTTCACAATGAAAAATTGGTTTAGAAATGTCAGGAGGAGGGCATGGGAAACTATTTTTAAAATCATTATAAACAAGCAAAATCTTCAATTGAAATATTTTTAGTTGTTGATAATGGATAAGTATATAAATCTTACTTTAAAAATGTGCAAAATTACAACTATATGGTATAATATTAGATTTTTTCACACAATTGCCCATACTTTTTACTAGGAGTGTAAGAAAAAATAATTTCTTAAATTTTGGCTTAGACAAACTTTATTGATCCACAAGGGAATTTTTTTGAACCCAGTAGCTCACATATCACAATATATTATAATAACAGAGTAAAAATATAAATAGCAGGAATAAATTCTAAAAGAAGTTACGAAAAAACGGGACAGGTGTCAAATCAAGTAAGGCATAATTATATAAATGTATATGTACAAGTCAAAATTAAATGGAAATATAAGAAATAAAAAATCTCAATGATATATTGTGACACTTTCATCTGAAAATATTTTTCACAAAAATTCATTAATTACATCCACTCTTCTGATGATTTAAACATTATGCAAGTTATATTTCACACAATTGTGCTCTTGTGAAAGTGCAGTTCACTATATAGAAGTAATTATTGATAAATCGCAATATATCGTCCTATGTTTTAGTATTGGGAGATATCGTGATATATCGAATCGTGACATGCATATCATGATATGTATTGCAAAGCACACCCCTACAATTTACATATTTTTTATGATCAAGACATGTTTCATGTGCATAGACCCAGTAATAGCCTATTTTTATAGCCTACTTTTACCATAAACTTGAGCAAAACATATACATTTTGGCATTTTAACAGCAAATTATTCATAATTAGTAAAAACAGGCCTTTTAGATACTATTTGGCATCACATATTGCAACCTTATATTAAATGGCAGCTTTGAGAATGATAAATACAATGCTTTTAGACGCAATATCTGGTATACCTGAAATTGTCTCATTGGTTAAGTTAATGGTTGAATGATGACACACTTGTCCATTGTCCAAAGTCATCGCCAGCTCATTTATTGTTTGTGCTCAGGTTCTACCAACAGACGTCAATTACTTGCTCAACATAGCGAGCAGAATGTAGGCCACCGTATTTCAAAGCTAGATAGCACTCATTTGTAGTTTTTGTGAATGAAAGTAATCATTATTGATCAACATTTGCTTAGTTGCGGAATAGTTTTGTGCACTTTTAGACTTTTAGAAAGACTTTATTGATCCATATGTGATATTATTTGGACACAGTAGCTCACACGTCACCAAATATTATAGTAACAAAGAGCTAAAATATAAATGGTAGGAACAAATTCAAAATAAGTAGCACAGATAGCAAGAGAATGGGGTCAAATAAGGAATAATTATACAGTAACAAATAGATATAGAGTAATGCAAATATATCAGCCCTGCATGTTGTATATAAACAATAACATCCATTGTATTTGGTAACAGCCATTTGAAAAAAACGCTGTGCCATTACTTCTGTGTTTTTCACTTGTTGAATTTAAATCCTAGGTTTCCAGATGCTAAAACTTTAAGATAAGTTCACAACTAATTCCTAGACCTTATACATTCACTCCATTCTGATGTATAGGTGCCTAATCTGTTGTCATGGCCATAAACGGCTACTGACAGCTTAGTGGACTTTGCCGTTCGGGTGTCAATGTTTAGCTATTCAGCGTTAGCTTGTCAGGCTAATGGTATTTCTAGCATTACCGTATTACATTTGTATGCAGTCAAATTTGCTTTCCAGTGTTAAGCTATTCTGTAAATGTGCGTTAACGTTGGTAGATAATTATAAGGCACAGCGTATGTTAAATATTTGAATTTGTGCTTTATATTAGTCTAGATTTTTAATTCGGTTGGTAGGGGAAGGTGTTTTGGCCGAGTAATCTTTATGGAAAATCTTTAACTAAGTCTGTTTACAGTAAATTGCATTGGAGTGGCATTACGCCTTTTTTTTTTTTGGTATGTTATAATGTTTTCTCATCAAAAACATTTCTGAAGTTTGTGTTTTGTTTCATTCACACGTTTAACTCACAAATCTTGCATTTTCGCTGAGCTCTTCTCTCAAATAGAAACCACTGTGTTCCACCTTGCGATGTCATGTGGTAATACAGGAAGTGCTCCACTGTGTTTTTAAACTCCATACACCTTCACTAGAATCATCTGGGTGATTTCAGCCCTGAAGTTGCCAACTTTTACTGAACAAAATATAAAAATTTGTTGTTAACTGGAAAACTACCAATCACTCAATTAAAATACTGTTTAAACAATAAATCCTAAATATTAAATACTAATAAAATACAATATTAAATGCTAAATACAATAAATCAGTTCAAAACTGTTCCACTTTATACGCTTTTACATTATGTTTTAATAGTATTTAACTTGTTTATCTTGTTGTAGGGTGACTTGAGTGTCCAGAAAAGCGCCTTGTAAATGAAATGTAGCATTATTTGATATTACATGACATCACAAGGTGGAACAGAGCATTTTGACTTTTGCAGATGTTACTGAAACACGTGTGAATGAAACAAAACAACTCCAGGTCTGTTTTTGAGGCGGTAACGACATTATAACATGCCCAAAAGCTCACAAGAATCCATTTTTGCTTTAATGATTTCTCAGTGTGCTTTATCTCTATTGTTGTTTTTCTTATTTGAGTCTTACTAACAAAACCACGGCTACTAACGCTGTTTTGAATATGTGGGAACAACGTATTTAGTGTCATATTGCAATCTACTCCCCTAGCAAGAAATATGGCGCCGTTTATCCCAACATATCAGAGTGGATGTATTCAGTATATGGCAAATCAATACACATAATGCTTCCACATCGTAGTACTGTTGAACTCGATGCCGCCTTCTAGTGAACACCACTTACGTTTGAAATCGCGCATTGTCATACTTATGGCCGTCTTAGCGTGTAGAAACAGATCTAGTATATTAGCAGTGGTATAGGTATGTATCTTGAAGGTTAAAAAGCCTATATTTTGCTATTTTTGAGCTATGCTGTGCTGCTGTTTCATATTTTGTTTCATTCACACATGTTTAACACACACATCCTGCATATTTAGGCTGTGTCCTTTTCTCAAAATGAAAACACGCTGTTCTTAAAGCTCACGCGAGTCAGTTTTCCTCTATATTGTTTTAATATGGCGGCCTTTGTTTTCATTAAATGGATTGGGTTAAATTAGTCGACCAAAATTTACTTTAATCGACTCATTATTTCATTTAGATTTGTGTTTTATGTATAAGATTAGACAGGAGTTGTGGAGTGAGTTAGTGAGTTTGATCTTTTTATGTATAAATGTATTGCTGCTTACTGGTACTTTTCTGTTAAAATAGTTTTTGCCTGAACTTCTGTTTAGGTCAGATATAGAGATATTTAATAGTTTTGAGAACTTTTGCCAGTTTCATACACTGTTCCCTTTATGTGACTAATCAATTGGCAGAGCTCTTGTACATCATCTGGTTATAATCCGTCAAACTGACATTATTAAATCAAAATAGAATAAACAGTTTTGGATTTTCATCAGTAATAGACTTAGCTTGTAAATAGTCTCTATCCAGAAGCCTTCGGTCACCATATTTCAACCTTTTTGTGTGTTTAAAAGTCTCAGTGTACAATAGAAATAACTTTTACTAATCCACTAATTGAAAACAAAATGACTGACTAGTCGAGAACTAAAATAATCTTTCGTTGTAGCTCTCATCAGTGCAGATGGGGAAGTAGTTTTAAATGTATCATGAACCATACATTTACATAAGACCATATAAAACACTACGAGTTCTATCTATTAAGACGTCACATATTGATATCATGATATTAACTGACGCAGTAATCACACAAAGGTTTTCTATCCGACAAAACTGCATTTTTTTGTAAGAATATCTTTAATAACGCAGATTTTAGGCTTTTTTAAAATGTTTTTTTTAAAGTCTCAAATTAGAAGCTTGCAAATGAAACTATTTTTTTTTTGTTCTAAGACGGCTGAAATTGAGTAAAATAGTGTATTAAAATATCACGATAATATCAACATCATAGTTCTTAACAGCCATATCACTCATCATATCATAAAATCTTCCAATATTGTGCAGCTGTAGTGTTAAAGGTGCATTGTGTAACTTTTCTAGTGGACGGTCCATCAAATGCTTTGTCTGGAATGTTTTACATTATGACTTTAAACCCTTCTATCTTCACTGAGACCAAACCAGACCAAGTTACGGGTCAGATCTGTGGACAGGCAACCAGAATGCCCGTTTTTTTGCCCATTTTTCAGTTATAAAACCACCTGTTATTGAACAAATGTAAGTTAGAGCTGTGTAATGTCATACTGTGGAACATTCCAGGCAGAGCAGTGACACGTCCATAGAAACAAGCAAACCAAACAACCAAAAAGTTACACAGTGCACCTTTTTTAAGTCATAAATTAGAAAAAAAAAACAGGACTAAATCAAGGTTAAGGTTTTATTTTGACAGTTTCACTAGTAAAAGAAAGCGCATATATTTTGTGTTTTCTGATAACTGAAAAAACGACTTTAGAACATCACAATAATATAAATATCGTAGCTCTTCACATAAAACTTTCCAATATCTGTATCTTCTGCTGTGTTAATGCATAGATGTGAGTGTTTTGGTGCCGGTGGTGTTTTGTTAGAAAGAGGCCGGGGCCCCTCACTCTGCTCCTCCATGAGTCACTCCAGATCAGTGTTTACAGCCGACATAATGCACGCTTCTCCTGGACAACACCGCAGAGACCTCACGTGAACCCAGCATTTACAATAACTACTCTAACGCCACTAATAACACGCTTCATTTCAGCTAGTTTAATCTCCACTGGCTCTTATGTAATTATTAGTCTGTACGCTACGTGTGCAGATGGTGAACGTGAGAGCAATGCAGAAAAAACCCCAAACGAAACAAACCGAAAATAAAAATACAATGCGATAAAATAAGATATCTGAAAATAAGGTTACAGATTGGAGCACAGGATTGTAATTTAATCTAATTTCACTAAATGATGTTGAACTCTATTTGTTTGATTTATAACTAAGACGTAGACAAGGGAAATTATTTAAGTAGTAAATTTTTAAGTTAATATCCCAGAAATATTTGATACGCCAAATAAGTCAGCGCTGAATGACTGACTTAAGCCGGGCTACACTGTGCGATTTTTGGTCCATTTTGAGTGATTTTTCCTTTATGCGTTTTTGGGATTGGGCAGAGTTTTGGCATAATCGTGTGTCGTGCTTCGTTTAGTTTACATGGGGTAACGAAGACATTTTAAACCTCGCGACCAGCTCCCGATCGGCAATTTTAAGTTATATCAAGAATAGCAAAAATATCAAACCTGTTTGAAATTCAGTCGCTTTTCGTGAGGGTTTCGCACTGTTGAAGTAGTTCGTATAGTGTGAGAACATGAATCATGAGCTGTGAACCTGCAATTTGTTCATACAGTTTCACCTGGGGCTGAGTGAAATGTTCGAATATTGCACTGTGTATGTCTGACTTTACTTAGTAGGACTAAATAAGGCAGAAAGTTGAGTATAGCTTTGCACTTTCATCACATTATAATTGTCAAATCATCAGTATCAACTTGGACTGTTTGATTCTGTGTTTAAAATGGTCCACTTTTATTTGCCATTTTTTCACTTGTCATTCTCAGACATGAGGTAGACACATTTGTACCTGAAACCGATAACAAATAATCTCTGTGTGGACTGATTTATGTTCGGGGTTCTTGTTTATTCAAGCTCAGATAAAAGCAACTTTTAAAATGATTCACAGTATTGATCTATGGCTCTCCACGTGCTCTGTGTTTCGATATACACTAGAGACCAATATGTGTTGTTTTTTTTTCCATGACCGATGCTGATCCCGATGATTTAGAATCTAGAGTAACCCATGGCCAATAAGATCTGTCAATATTTTTTCTGAGTTGTATTATCTTCCTCAAATTATGTAATTGAAATGTACGACAAACTCACCCACAGCTGTTTTTTCCCCACAAACCTTTGATAGAGCATTAGTCATGTTTTGGGTAGTTCTCTCTTTGTAATGAAGTGTATAAATAAAGCTTTGTGTGTATGATTTAGGCAGCAAGTGGACCAAAACAAAATATTGACCTGTGCTGAAGATTTATGCTAAAAAGTCCAAATATTAGTTTGATATATGAGTTTAAATCTAAAATACACCCCTAGAGTCTGTATAGTCCAGAAAATGAGAAACGGTGAACAAAATACAATTACTTTTCTAAATACAAAAAAGTAATGTTATAAGTTGACCCTATCTGACCTGAACAGCCCCGCCTCTGTGTCCCGGTGCTGGTGGTTAATGTCTCCTGTTGTAATGAATCGTCCGACGCTGGAGCTTAAGTAGAAATGGGGCTTTTATTATTGATGAGCTGAAAATCAGAAGTGCCAAAAGTGCTTCAGTGAGTTTGAATATCACAGGTTGTTTGAGCTTAGCAACAAGAATGAGTCCACAGAGAAATAAACTGGTCTTTACACTGCTCCAAAACAAGAAAATACAAGTGTAATTGCCCAGAATGAACCCCTGTCTCAAAATATAACTGTGTAGAGTGTACTTTTTTTAAATGTTTATTTTGAAGTCCATTTTTACATATCAAACTAGTGCTTCTGCTGAATCATTTTGAATATTTATTTCTGGTTACATTCCATATACGTTGTGTCGTCATGGTTCTAACATTTCCACAATGGCAACCCCTCCCCAAAAACCATGATTTAGACTGCAGAATGGAATTATACGTTCTTTATTTGCTCTTATATTAAATCTGATGAAGCGTAGGATTGTTCTAAAACCAATGTTGTCCTATAGAAACTTATATTTACACTTGAATGAGTGTCTGGTTTCGATATTAGTTTCGGTATTACTTACAGTCTGATACATTCGACAACTCTACGATTTACTAAACACAAAGAGTTTGAAAATGTATTACTTCTCGGAATGTACTAGAAACCATTTTTTCCATTTTATTTTACGTATTGGAACAAAACGCCTGTCTTGTTTTCCACACATTTTTGTATGATTTTCTTCATCTTTTTAAAATACCCCAAGAAACTACTATCTTTTTATTTTTTATTACTACTGTGTATCTAGACCGGCGTTTTTTAGGTTATTTTTTAATTTTTTCATTAAATATTTTACACATCGAGACAATTTTGACTCCTTTTTTACTCTCAGTGTTTATCAGAGGAGCTGTTATCAGTGGTCAGTCAGTTATGGATGGTCTGTTGCTTCTGTATTATCTCGACTGGGCAGTTTTGAGTTTTTAATATTTTTTTTTATTTTTCATTTCCATTAGAGTATCACATAGTTTTGCCTCTTTTTTGCTCATAATATTTATCATGGATGCTAATGTCAGTGGACAGCTAATATTCAGCAAATATTGATACTTGCTGGGGATGTTCTACATGTATCTCTATTAAAGAATATTTTACGATGGTCTGAAAATGAAAAAAACAAGTTCATGCTGAGAGTGACTAACTGAAAAACTGTTGGGTAAAGCTAACTAACTTGTGACTGTCATTTTATGTGTGAGAAACTTTTTTTAAGTGCATCTCACAGGGTGTAGTTCCAACTAAGCGGCTCTTTCTGGTCAGATTGTGTTAAGACAAAGCTCAGATTGTGTCGAACTTGAGTAACTAACTTGAGTGTTGTGGAAAAAAAAAGGTATCTCTTAATGATAAAAGATTAATCCTTTTATGAGGCTTGATGAGTTTTTGTTATACAGACGTACGTTTGCCCCAGAGACCAACAGCCGCTCTTAACCAGCAGCATGTTCCTCCAACATCAGCCCCAGAATGAACTATAAACACTGAGACGACCAGAAGACATGTATTTTAAAGTGAGAAGGTGACGACTCCTACATCTGTGGCCAGATGTGCTTGATCTGATTTGCATCCATATTCTCATGCATTTATCACTTCCTGAAAAGATTTAGCGAGCAAAAGGGAACAGACGTGTTTACGCTGAAGGGCCTTTCTAACAGTGTCTTTAACTACCAAACCAAACGTGTTTCTAAAAGATAAAACTAATCACTATTTTAATTTAATCAATCGTAAATAATATTTTCCTGTGTGGTGGGGACAGTTGTGTCTGCTGAGCCTTTACACATTTTAATGACTGCAGTGTTCCTCGCAGAAAATGGGTTAGTCGCATCTATCCAAAAGACAAACACTTTTCAGTATTTTCCAAGTGACCAACATGAGTGAAATGAAAGTGAAATAAGGAGCTGCGCTAAACCTGCACACTTAGAATCTGCACTCGTACGACCTGCACACGTATGATCTCTGAAAAGTTTAACATGCCCCATCTCCAACTCAATGTAAGCAGACTCACCATCAGCAGAACATCCTCTGCCACAGAAAGAATAATCCACTGAGTAATGTCCTAGAGTCCGACAGAAGCTCGAGGCACAAGGGTTTATTTTATATGTTGTAAAGTTTATTTATGCAGAAGATTTGAATTAAGAATCTGCTGCAGTGTAGAACTTGTACAATCGTGTTTGGAAAAGTTTAGTTTGATCTGCGCAGTGGATCATAGCTTCTTTTTTTCTTGGAGGGACAATTGCGTCAATGCGGCCGCCCTACCTATAAAGCACTGCGGGAAACACTGCACTGGTCTGGAAATCACATTAATTTACACAAAGATCGAGAGAAGCGTTTCCACAATATCAGTTTCCATCACACATCTTCAAACAGAGCAGTGCTTCCAGTTAGTGAATGTGGACGGCACCAGCTGCAACATATCAATAGTTACAGTAAAATCTTTTGTTTTCTTTTGTTTTTTAATCAAACCATCCCAGCTCTCTTCTTCCAGTCTATCAGAGGAGCTATTATCAGTGGTCAGTCCGTTATGGGCCTGTCTCCTCGCCGAGTCGAGTGTGTGCGCCTGATGCCCTGCCTGCATTAGCCGTAAGAGCGAGCCGAGTGTGACCTGGGCTGACCGGGCGGGCGCCGAGGGGAGTGGAGGAGAGCGGAGGGGCACTGGAGCAGGATCAGTTGATTAGCATTAATCTTATGAGTCAGCAGCAATCACTGTTACAGAGCAGATGACATTTAGACAAAGGCTTTTCAGGAGCCAAAACACAAAGCTCCCTCTGTGCACACTACCAAACCTGAACGCTCATGTAACCATTCAATGACCAAATGAAACGATTCAGACTTTTACTGCAAATTTCTCTAATCTGGCCAAGATTTTAAACTTGTATCAGGTTTTTCATCTTGTTTTCAGATTTATTTTCTACTTACTAGTTCTGAGACTGCTTAATTCTAGCCTAGAGGTACTTTATTTGAAGTAAAATCATTTCATTACTTTTAAGCCATTTTCTGATAGATTTATGTGTTTATATCTTCAATTTTGGCCCAAGCTTTTTTGCAGTGTTGCAGCTGATCTCGTTAACATTCCTGGCGCGTGTGAAGCTAACCGAAAGGACTGCTCTGTCTGAAGTTCTGTTATACAACTTTAATCTGAGCTTTATTTATTTTAACACAATCTGACCAGAAAGACCTGACTTGGTTTGCACTACAGCAGCTTATTTGTGCTGTCAACAAGTCTCTCTAAAACAACATTACAGTCAGAGTTTTTCATTTAGTCACGCTCACCTTTTTTAGGTGTTTGAGTTTAAAAAAAAATGGGGAGTAAAAAAATTGTTGGGTAGCGCTCTCTAGCTAGCTTGTGACTGCAATTTTATCCATTCGTTTTTTAGACTTTTGTGAGCTTTAAGTCAAGTTAGAATGCAAAAAACCTTACCTGGAGTTATGTTTTGTTTCATTCACACATGTTTGAGTCATCCTGCGTTATTTGTCTGTCTCCTAAGCTCAAAAGCTCAAAACAAAACACAACCCCAGGTAACGTTTGTGATGAGGAAACAGCACTGCAGATCCAAAAATGGCCCTTTTAAAATGACAAAAAAATGTGACAGGAGCTTCTAGCGTTGGAAGTCTCAAGGCTCTAGAGTTACTTTTATGCTCCATTTACTTTTCGTGTGATACCTGAACCTTAAGACATTTACAGGCATATCTGAGCACATTCCTGATGCCTTCTTAAAACATTGTCTTGAATAATGCCAAAAAAAAAGCAATATCCGAGTAGTAGAATATACTTGCCAAATACCAATAGATTAGCTTTGCCTAAAAAGTCTACAAGGATTGTAAAAGTCGCTGTAAGAAATAAAGTCTGAATTCCTTGCATCCAGATGTTCAGTTTTTTCCTGTTTTTATCTTGTCATCTCAGATTCCATTCTCCTTGTAATACTGTTTTCATTCCGTTTGCTGTCTGTTCCATTACCTGGTGTTTCTGCTCAAACTCTCTAGCGCAGCACACGCGTAAACTGAGGCTTCACTATGGATTTTATGTACTTTTTGGTTCCTTTAGGCTCTTTTTGACCCGTCTCGCTATAAAACAAATCTAAGTTATATGTATGTTGTAATGTTTATCTCAAAATAAATTGGACGATAAACTATGGTAATTATTTTTGTGTGTGAAAGCATTTTTTAAAAGCCATGAACATAAAATGACCGCACACGCTCAAAGGGCCCGTATTAGGTTATTTTCCGATCTGTTATAATGTTGTTTCTTCATCTAAAACTGACCTGGAGTTGTGCTTTGTTTCATTTACTCATGTTGACCACAAAAAACATGCATATTCAGGCTGACTTCTTTTCTTAAACAGAAAACGCTCTGTTCCTACTTGTGATGTCATGTGGTAATACAGGAAGTGCTTCACTGTGTTTTTTTTTAACTCCATGCACCTTCACTAGAATCATTTGGGTAATTGCAATCCTGGAATTAGCAATTTCTACTGAACTAAAGGTAAACGGTAGCAGTTAACTTGAAAACTACCACTTCGTGACATCACAAGGTGGAACAGAGAGTTTTAAGCTGTGGACATGTAGACAAATTAATAATGAAACATCTGAATGAACTAAAGCACAATTTGTGATGAGAAAATCAGAAAATATCTTAATATGAACCCTTTAAATATGAATTAAAATGGCTTACACAAAAATTAAAAAACAGATTTGAATATAACAACAGATAATGTAATAACAATAATTGTAAAATCCCAGTTTGCTCCGGTTCCCCGTTCTCTCCCCGCGAGGACGGTCTGGTCTGTTTTTGTGTGAGCGCCTCTCTGCAGCATTACATAACCGTTCACTGCTTCCACTTCTCTCTCTCTCTCTCCCTTCCTCTCCCTCCTCTCTCTCTCTTCCTCTCTCTCTCCATTCACAGCCAAATCCTAAATAGTTTTTGGCCGCAGCTTTCGTCCAAACATCGTAGTCGGGGGAGTTGGTTTCATGACGACACCAGTGATGAGACTTTTCGGTGGTTACGAGTTTCACCACATAATAAATGCAGTTTCACTTCTCGTTGTTTTTTCTTTTTAGTTTGTGTAAAGGTGCTTTATGTGACCTTTCTGGTGTCGGCTTCTACCATCTGCTCGTCACCGTGGAGATGTTATTGCTTTGTCTGGAATGTTCCACAGTATGACATTCAACATCTATTCTTGTGTTTATCAGATGCCGTTCAGATGTGGTAAATGTTCAAACGTCTTGGTAAAACATGCATTCTTATTTGAGCAGGTCGCCTCTCCACAGATCTGACCTGTAACTTGCTAGCGTCACATACTTGTCTCCGTAGAGATAGTTATATTTTTGCTTTGGGGCATCGGCCGTCTGAGTGTGCTATACATTTTTTTCACTTTTAAATAGTTATGTATATACCAAACTACGTGGTACATTCCTAGCGAAATAATAATATCTGCAAGAGCACAACTTTGTGGCAGATCCTCCCCATGGAAAAGGTTACACAGTGCAGCTTTAAATGTAAGGTAATTATTTGGAAAATAAAGATGTTTTCATTTCAGTTTTCAACTCTTGAGCTTTTAAGACATGTTGGAATGTAAAAACAACCATGGGGTTGTTTTGTTTCATTCACACATTTGAGTTTGAGTAATTATTGAGTAATTAGTGAGTTATTATTAGTCTGTCGACATCTCCAAAGCTCAACATGCTCTGCTCCACCTTGTGATGTCATGAAGTGGTAGTTTTCAAGTTAACTGCTATTTTTTTAAACCTTTTGTTCAGTAGAGATTTGCAACTCCAGGGCTGAAATCATCCATATGATTCTAGTGAAGGTGTCTGGAGTTTAAAAACACTGTGGTACAGTTCCTGTTTTACAGGACATCACAAGATGGAACAGGGTGTTTTCAGTTTGAGAGAAGAACACAGCCTAAATCTGCAGGGTTTGTGTGTTAAACATGTGTGAATGAACAAAACACAACTCCAGGTCTGTTTTTGATGAAGAAACAACATTATAACAGATCAGAAAATAGCCTAATATAGGCCCTTTAAGCATGTGTGGTCATTTTATGTTTTAAAAAGATGCTTTCACGCACAATTACCATCCAATAAATTTTGAGACAGACATTATAACTTACATTGAACTTGTATAATAATAATAATAATTTATCTTTTGTTCTGAGAGAAATTGACAATATTAAAATAAAAAATAGTGGAGGTTTTGCCGTGTACCGTGTGTGTGTTAACTCTGGGGCTTTGTGTAACGCGATGGGATGATGCAATTCTTCTCTTTTCTGGCAGCTGTGTGTGAGCGAGAGAGGGAGGG
>KN512898.1:0-13340 GCA_000787155.1 Scartelaos histophorus | reverse complement strand
TGTAATTAAAAACTCTTTCTGTAACACCACATGACATCACAAGGTGGAACAGAGTGCTTTCTGTTTGAGAGAAAAACTCCAAAGCCTAAAAATGCAGGATTTATCTGTTAAAGATGTGTGAATGAAACAAAACACAACACCAGTTTGTGATGAAGAAACAGCATCATAACAGATCAGAAAACATTGTAATATGAGCCCTTTTCAAACATTTGGAATGATTCTGTCTCATTGTGGCATTTTAAGTTAATAGCTTGACTCTACTCAAATGAGTCTAGAGATTGTCATTGTCAAGCTTTGATTACTTGTTTATCGAATCATTGATTCGAAGATTGTGCAAGTTATAAATTGCTTTAAATTATTATGATTAATTTTTTAAAAATAATTTGCTTTACATTTCAATTTATATGCATGGAATATTTGAGCATATTTTGATTCATTCCCCTAGACTAAACTGTATTTCCAATATCTTTACTAAGTGCCTTTTTGGCTTCGTAGTCGTCTAATTTCTTCTTGTCAGAATCGCTATGGCAACAGGTTGGCACATGCCCGGTGACACTGGCAGACTCCCGCACAGTTGACTGTTATTAATCACATGGCAGGACCACATTCATGCCACTGAGAGCGCGTCGAGGGGCATCAATCAGCAGTTTTGTGTTCTGAATATGAGCTGTCACAGCTTGGATCCAGAATGAGGCCAAAAACACTCAACTTTCAAGTAGGTTTTCAAAAGATTTTCACTTAGGTTTCATCCTGCTGCACTGGAAAGTGTGTTGCTCTCATTTTGCCTTAAGGTCTGGCTTTTATACCCGCCAAGTCCCACCTGCTCTCCAAATTCCTGCAGCCTCAGAAATCTCACACACCTTTTAATTGGGACTTAAAAGATACAAAAATATCTATTTTTAATAGTCTCTCCAACAGTAGGCTCTCCCTAAAAAAGAAGGTTCTAAAGATCACTGGGGCGTGGTATTTATATGATTTATGAGGCAATGTTGCATTAAGCTGTGTAACAAGAAGTGAAGCCTTACTCAGAAGTTTGTGTAGTTAGTGTTGTCGTATAACACATATTTGAGTAACATTCCTCTTTTAAGGTCACAATAAAAACATATTTTTAATCTCAAAGCCTTACGCAGTACTTTGTGTACTTGGTTTGTCATCTTATAAACATCTTCTGAGTTCACAATAAAAACATGTTTTAATCTTGACATGTTGGCAAAAACAATTCAAAACATTTGGCTGAACTGTTCAGTCTGACTCCAACACACTTTAAAATAACTGTTCCATTACACTTTCAACTATTGTGGTATTTTTGTGCTCTTCTGCATTTATTGAAAAGCCACAGAGACTGTTATTCTGTATTTCCTATAAAAGACACTTTGTAGTGGTCATGCCACATTGTAGTGCCCGAATGTCCAGCAGGTGAGAAAGTAGTGCACGCAAATTTTCCCACAATGCATCTCGAAAAGTAGTGCACAGTTATGGGTCACTAAAGTGGTGAGTACAGACTACAATGCATGATGGGAGTCTGATAAACAGTGGACAGCTGCAGGTCTTTAACTGGACACAACATGTATAAATCCAAGCAGATAGAAGTACAGTTTTAATGCACTATTAGATGTGGATATGCATTATACATTCTTAAATAAAGCTTTCCTAACTTACACGGATTTTAGCGGATACATGATTGAGTAGTAGTTAGAACCCAGTGCATTTTGATATTCATTATAATATTTAAGGTTATATGGAAGGGCATCTGGCACTGAAATACACTGAAACAATGTCAAATCCGTAGACTTAAATTATGTAATCATTGCACTAAATGTTTTTAATGAGCTCACCACAGAAAGCTCTTCTAATAATATGTTCACTTCAAACCCTTGGACATTAAAATATCTATAATTTCCTTTATCAGGAAGGACACAGGGACATTCTGAGCTTATACAAGATGACTCCCAGAACCGAGCACATGATTGATGAGACAGTATTCTCTTAAAATGTGCTCTGGTCTTTGGTTTTGGTCGAGTGACAAACTGTGGCGTCCTAATAATAGGCCTGTCACATGAATTGCTGATGTGTCTCTACAAAACACACTCACAATGCCTTCATTCATAGTGCTGCTTTAAAGGGATGGTTAAAGGAAACTCTCCCTTTCACTGTCATCTGAAAACACTACACTGGTATTTTCAGCTGTGAGCGCATCCCTTAAAAAGCTCAAATTAAAAATTTAATATTGTGTTTTGAGTCAAGATGGGGAAAAAAAGATCACAAACGTATTAAAGTTTTATGAAATCATATTCCTCTCCTGTGTAATATAAAATAGCTTTAAACTAGTCATATTTTTGACTGAAAATAACAATTCAGCGTCTAAACCAATAACAATTAGACGAATATGTACACTTATAATAATTACTTAAAGTTGCACTGCGTAACATTTCCTCGTTAATCTGTCCTCGTCCTGTTAGATTAGTAGTTTCCTTAAGGTTTTATAACCTTATTGTCAATGGATACGTCCTGGCCATCTATGCCTGTCCATCCATGGGGGTGGATCTCTCCTTCACTGTGGTTCTCCTCGAGGTTTCTCTGTTTTTTTTCCCACTGTTTTTTTTTTTTTTTTCGAGTTTTTCCTTGCAGAAGAAGGAGGGTCTAAGGACAGGAGATGCTGGGACAATTATCCATTTGCCTGCTTTTTGTTGGACATTCTGTATTTTTGAATTATTAATTAATTATTAATTATTATTTTTCTTTTTCTGCTTCATTCTCTGACATGTCTGTTTGCTAAATTAACAATTTTGTGAAGCCTGCCGAGATAACTGTTGCTGTGATTTTGGGCTATACAAAATAAATTGAATTGAACATTTCGATAGGAGGGTCCGCCACCTGCTTATCTCCATGGAAATGTTACCGCTTTGTCTAGAATGTTCCACAGTATAGATTAAAAATAATACAAAGGAGACAAGCAGGTTACAGCACTACGCTAGATTAAATGTCAGATCTGTGGAGAGTCGCCCCTTTTCACAGAAGGAATTATGGCATTTTTGAGCAATAAAAATACCAGAAAAAAAAAATCTCCAAAAAGAAAAGTTGCGCAGTGCACCTTTAAAATATCCCAATAAGAAATTCTTAGATTAATTCTTAGATTCTGTAGTTTCTGATTTTGATGCTTTAGTTTCTCACAAAAAATATACTTGCCAAAAATTCAAACCTGTTGTACATCTGTTACATTTACCTCTATCAAAGTTTCTGTGTATTTCTACTGCTACAAAGGTCAGACAATAAATCCAATCACAAAAAGCTCGACTCTTTTAAATGCAACCGAGTGGAAAATAGGTTGAGGCAGCACACATTTATCAAGAGTTACTAAAACCAAACTTTGCCTTAAAATAACAACCCTGACATTTTCTAAATGAGCCGGAAGTTATTGTCCGTCACCTAAATTAAAAATCAATAGAAGGTGAATTATACCATCAGCAAAGCACCTGGAGCATCAACAAAGATAAACACAAAGAAGTGAAGGAAGGATCAAGTGTTTAGAAGGAAACAAGCTCCTCCCAAATGTATTTACAGAGGAATATAGAGGAGACTGTGGGACCAAACAGAAGATTTAGAGCCATGCCTAAGCCTGCATAAATTCCCATTCCTCTTTTGAATAATAACAGTTTGGATTGGGAGAGAAAAATGAGGTAAGCTGCAAGACTTTTAAATCCGTGGTTCCATGCTATCGGAGGAGGATAAACTGCTTTTTTGGGTCGGTTTAAATTAAAAAAAAAGTTACATGAAGTTGGAGAAAATCATCTGTCAGAAAATACTAGCAATTGTTAATTAGTTTAGCATATCCATAGCAGTAAATTTTGATGAAAATAAGTAGGCTAGAGTAAAAACCTAAGCTTTTTTAGATTTGCAAGGTGTCGTCATACTAGGATTATAAAGCATAAAGGAGACGCATCAGGTCATCACTTTAATGAGCATTAAATCTTGTTTTCCTCATTATTAGGAAAATAAAAGTTGCATTTTTGTACTTTAAGTGAACCTGTATTATCCTCTATTCAAGGCTTGAAGTCTGAGAAAATCCTGTTTTTCACCTATACATCTATACATATGGCCTTCTTAAATTACGCATAGAAACTTCTCAAAAATAAAAAGTAAAAGTAAAACAGACATGAATCACAAACAGCTATTTTTTACAACTTTCTCTAGGCAGGGTCCAATATAGATCTGCAGTTTTCAATACGAAGTCTATGAATCTCTTTTAATATTAAACTGTTTTAGATCAATATTGCGCTTTACAATGAACAAGAGTGAAAAAGTGCAGCTATGTTATAGTTCAAGGACATAAAACAAGCTTAAAAATGGGGTATTATGCAAAATAGATCATAAAAAACATGCCTGAAGAGATTTTAGAGTTGTCATTTATACATAAAGTTTGAGTGTTTGTCATTTTCAAACCCTCTGTAAGGTGATTTAAATATGTTACGCAAAATATACGCAAAAATACCCATTACCATATCCTTTCCAAGCACTACTGGAGATGACATGGCACAGAGACCAGGGGATTACATTGTAGAAAACTGCTTGTGAAAATTGTCTGAAATGTGAATCGAAACTTCACCATTTGCTGTCAGTACAACGTTTACTTTTATCTTATTTGTGACGTGGATAAAGCTGGAATATTGTTGTCAGCGGTGTTCAAGATACTTCAAATAATGGCAAAACAAATGCTAGAGAAAATGTGTAAAAAATAAAGTTACATGTGGTTGCCTCATCTTCCTATGCACAGCTGTATAAAGCCTTACATGGGCAGAATCGCACTGTGTTTTGTCATCATGTCTGGAGCTTGCAAAACTTTTCACATTTCCCAGTGTTGATCATTTGAGCTGTATCTGTGTTTGCTCAGTGCATGTTTCTCTAGCAGTCGATACTGGGCAGATTTCAGTTCAATCAAAGGCAAAGTTGCTATCCGGAGCTATAACAATTTCAGCACCGTGTTAGGCTTGTCTAAAAACAATATGCAGATACTAATTTATGCAAAAACTGGTATTAAAACTAGATCTGAACAAGCTCAAAATAAATAGGACAAAATTTGACCTTTCTTGACTACTTTCTATTACAGAAATCATAGAAATTGACATTAATACCCCTAAACATGTATCTAGCTTTTTTTCTTTTTTTTCTTTTTTTTAGCACTTGCTGAGTATTACAGTTTTAATGTGTTTATCTGTTAATCAAAGTTTGCTTTACAGCTTCTTAAAAACATGCAGCACACTATTATTACGTGCTTTGCTCAGTTGGTGACTTCCTGTGTGTGTCTCGACCTCTCACCCGGACATCACTGTGTCCAAGTGAGGAGGTTTTTTCTGTTCTGTTTGCAGGGTTCAGAGAATGGAAACTTAAGTTGAAAATATTGAACTGAGATGAGAGACGGGCCTGTAAGGAGAATGAAAAAAACAATGGGTGTAACAATATGAGACGGAAACGCTGATGCATCGTACTCAAATTTGCATATTTCAATATTCATGAATTGTGTATGTTAAAACTGTGGGTCTAAGTTAGTTGGGGGTCTTCCTCGTCGTACCTGGCGTGAGCCCCATGTATTTATGTGCAGTCAGGGATTACGTTGCAAGACCCAGACATCTGTATTAGAATTGTATGTCGAGGGAATAAACTTTTGGCTTTTAAATTGTTCTGTTTTGACCTCATCCATTTGAACACGCATTATACAACACACTTTAGACATTTGAAATCAAGTTTATTTCTAAAGCATCAAAACAACCAAAGCTCACCAAAGTGCAACAATAATAATTCAATAGTGTGGGTATTAAAAATTAAGAAACAACACAGTGAGAATGCAGTATAATGTAAAACCAAGATGTCACTTTCTCTAACTCATATCAGATGCCAATGAGAAGAGGTGTGTTTTAGTGAGATTTAAAATGCTGCAGCGACTGTGCTGTTGGGATGTGCAAAGAGAAGCTATAACACAGCTGTGGCCCAACCACAGAAAAGGCCCGATCTCCTCTGGTCTTCGGCCTGGTCCTGGGGACAGCTAAGGGCGCTTTCACATCTGTTAGTCTGGTTCACTGGTTCAATTGGGGACTAAAGCTGAAACAATGCTGCAGTTTTCATTCGGTGCGGATCACGTACTCGCCGCACTCCAGCTCAAACGAACCAAATCGAGAGAAAATAGAATATACTCCACACCTGAGGGGGCGCTGCATCGCAAATAGTGCAGAACTGACAACAAATTCCTTAGTGTACTGTAGTTCTCTTGAAAACACAAGTATTTTTAGCCCGTCCAAATAGCAGATCTGCCCACACAGTTCAGGGGTCATATGGTCTTAGATCCACCCGCCTTTTACCTCAGTCAAAAAACATATTGTATTCCATGAGCAAATAAAGACTGTGAACTGACTAAATAAGTTTAAAAGTGAAATCTGAATATCTTTGACACAAAATGAGAGAATAAAGAATGGAAGAACGACGCAGCGAGGAAAAAAACGAAAGATTTAACTCCAACTAAAGACGAAACAGAATACGCAAGGACAGAAGCCCCGTGAGCTGAGGGCGTTTAGGCGGTGAAGTATGGCGAAACAACAAAGTGAAGGTTAACACACTCCACAATCAGAGAATCTCAAAATGGCTGAAGGGAAATTAGCAGACAAAGAGACAGATGGAGAGGATCGATTAGCCTGGCGGGGCTGGCATCGGTGCCACCCAGTCGTTGTCGGAGCAACAAAGCACCAGGGCGGATGCTGACAGTAGTAATTTTGCCCCCCTTCACTCCCAGCTAATCCTGTATGTGTCCATGTGTCAGCAACTGTACACTGCATCACCGCTGAACTAAAGTTAAAAAGAAGCTGTTTACTTAAAATCACTTCAAACACTGAAGGTCAAACAAACATTTTATTTTTGCATTTTATTTGTTATAGTGTGTTACAACGTCTACGCCCCAAACTGTATGATTTTATTTGATTTTTTTGGTGAAGTTTCTATCTGAAATACGTCTTTCATTTTGATTTCATTACAGACACAGTAATCATGGCAATTACACTAATTATGCCAATCTTTCTAAAGCCACTTATCAGGAAGTGGAGAGATTTGTCACAAAAGACTGACTCATAAAACACACATTAGCAGCACTTTGAGTTGAGTTCTTGTTTACATCATGCAGACACACACGGTGAACCCATGAGGTCAGCTTTTGCCAAAAAGATGAAGCCAATTAGTCTTAAACCTGTAAACAAGATCCCTGAACAGCCTCATGTGGTCATATGAGCTAAAGAGGACAAATCACAGCTATAAGGAGTTTCTTTTTGAAGGAAATCAATTTTAACCACAAATCAAACACAAACCACAAATTATTTTTCATTTAGAATAAACAAGTGAACTTTTTAACAACTTTTTATTTCTATATGCACTGATTTGCATTGTTTATGGGTTTAATCTTTCCAGAATTTAAAGCCACTGTACCTGACTGTTAAAAGTAGTTCATTTTAAAGGTGCACTGTGTAACTTTTCTGGTGCTTCTACGGATGTGCTCTGCTGTAATGTTCCACAGTATGACTTTAAACAGCTCTATCTTACATTTATTCAATTACAGGTGGTTTTATGCTTCTAAAATACCTAGAAAACAGACATTTTTGACTATAAGCAGGGTTGCCACTCCACAGATCTGGCCCGTAACTTGGTCTGGTTTGGTCTCCATGACGATAGAAAGATTTAATACCACACTGTGAAACATTCCAGACAAACAAACCCTCCACCAGAAAAATTACGTATATGATGCAACTTTAAGGCTTTGCAGTGGTCCAATGGTGTCACATTTCAGGGCCTCTCCATGATTTTAGTTCATTCTTGACCAGAAAAGTAAAGAAATGTTCTTTACATTATGAATTGGATAGTAAAGGCTGCAGAAGAAGATCAAAATGAGACTGTAAAGTATTACTCATTTTCTCAGATAACTAACTAACAGATGTTTCAGACACGGTTAGTCTTTATTGTCCAGTCAGGTCACTGTGAATCATAGGAAACCAACTACAACATTTACATAGGCAATTGTTTGCATTTTATGTCCATTTGTACAGTGTTATTTTGTGTAGGTAACTTCAGGATGTTGGAAGAAAGCTGTTCTCTCCCTGTAACCGCCCCTGAAATACTGTTCATTAGTAGGAATGATGTGAATGAGGTTTCAGGTGGGGGTTACGTAATGTGGGAGGGGCAAGAGGGTATAAAGGTGCAGCTCTGCAGCTCATTTGGGAGTCTCGTCTCGTTGTGTCGCGTCCTAGTTACGAAGGTAACGTTCGCTGAGAAAGCTACTAACTAAAGACTTAAAGGGGAAGTCTACCTGTTGTCCCTGTACGTGGTGCCGGTAAATTGACTTTTTTAAAATCACTGTAAATATTTTTGCACCTTTTTGCTCTGTGGAAGAGTCCAATAAAATACACCAAAAACGTATTTCCTGACTGAGCCTGAGTTTTGTTGGAGAACCCCGCTACACTGACATTATAACAGACACTTTGATTTTATGTTATGATGTATTTTCAACATCTGCAACAAAGCAAATAATAGGCAGAATTATAAAGAAACAACTGCATGGCACGATTCCACACGGCTGCTTCTGCATCACAGTGCAGAAAAAACTAAGAGGGCGGGGTTAAATGTTCAGACAAAAACATAATCCTGAGTCATGGTTTGAAATCTCACAGTCTGTGAATCAAAATTAACAGTGGCTATAATGCTCAGTTTCTCATCTGTTATTATGGAAGTGTAGAAAGTGTAGAAAATGAAAGTAAAATCAAGTAAGTGAAATGGAAGACAAATGGACAATAAAGTGTAGGAAATGAAAGTAAAATCAAGTAAGTGAAATGGAAAATAAATGGACATGTATATACATATTAAAAAACTCTATAGTCAAAACATCAAAAAAGCTAAAAGTTATCAGTGTAATACTATATATGCAGTTCATACACAAATAAGGGTGGTACTGCAGAATATATCAACTTAAATGTTTTTCAAGACAGATAAACTGTGCTTTCCTGTCTCTCTTTGTATGAAGTTGGAATCTTCTGTGCACAGTTGGAGTCAAAAACAGTTATTTCTTGCAGTGAAGCCGGCACTTTTTGCCATTTATTTTAAGCGTGACTACAGTGTTCTGAGCTGGAGATGAAAAAGTTACTGGAAGAAAAGACAAAAATCACAAGTTACTGGAGCAGAACAGAAGAAGAAGGCTGAAAGTGCTTTTAAACTGGAGAAGAAGATCCTCCCAGAAAACTACAGGGACTCGGCGACAGTGCAGTGACACAACATAATTATATGCTCTCGTACAATGTAAATACAATGAATAGAAGTTGGAATGTCAAAAACAAGTCATATTTGCCAAATCTGACATGTTTACTGTGGCTTACGAGGGTGCAAAATATCCATAGAAATGCAAAAAAAATATAAAAGAAATATCATAAACTTACTGGATTAAACATGTGGGAGGAAAAAGCTAAACAGTTCAAGTTATTCCTGTCTTAATATATGTGTTCTGAATATCTTAATGAATTCACAGTGATGAGTTTTCAAGAGCTTTTCATATCTGTCTGAGACCAGTGTGGAGTTCTGCCAAGATGGTAAAGCTACACACAAACTGCTGACGTGCATCTTCTGATTATCGGACAATATGTAATTTGATGCAGACAGCGCACGGTGGACTTACTTTGACCTCAGTAGCTGCTTATGCAATACTTCTACTGGGGCAAGAGAGATTTTGCTAAAATGCATGAGGAAAATGAAGTATAAGGCCTTTAACATTGACGAGCTTCTGCACACAGTTTTAGAGCGACTTCTGCATCTTCTATTGCAATTCATTTTTAAAGATGAAATACATAAATGCATCTAAAACTACCAGTACATGAAACTGGAAAGTAAGTTTAAATATTGCAAATGTTTGAAGCTAAGTGTGTACTCTTTCACTTATCATTTTGAAAACCTTCCTGCGTTCTGTTTCATCCATACTGATGTGGGCTGTTTGAGGACATTGGCTGAATTAAATTCAGTCTTTAGGGTGGCTCTGTTCTGAGCAAATACAAATCAATACCTCTGATAAACAAGTCTATTGAGCTTCATATAAATCAGATTTGAGCATCTTATTTCTTTATTTTATACGATGGTGTTAAGAGACTATGGGCTCAATGAGGACTTACTGTGCAAGACCAGACAACAAACATAACATCAAATGCATAAATGATATTTCAATGTTAGCAGGGCATGTTAACATAAAGAGAACTGACTGGTTTTGTAATGATCTGACACAGTTTGTTTAATTGTTTTGAATCCGTGAAGGAGCAGTGGCTCTACGTCGTGCCTTCTGCATATCCCATCAAGAGGAGGGGCCAGGGAAGACCCAGGAAGTATGTCTACCATAGACCGTATATATAAATGGACATAGCTAACGCGTTAGCCGTCGCGTGCCAAATAGGAAGTCCGACAGGAGGCTCTTCCGGCTCCTTCTGACTCTGGCTCCCATTGACTTACATTAGGATCTTGTGGCTCGTCTCTCTGTAACTGCTGCAGTGATCCTCGTCATCTTGGTCTTAAAATGTTCTTATTAACCCGCTCTACATGATCCTGAATTTTTTTTTTCCCTATTTTGTTAGTCAAAAGTCCTATTCATGTTAGTCAAAAAAGTCCTATTCATAACATAGAGCCTGGCTCCAGATTCGCTCCTGTAACCCGTTAGCATCGCGAGCCTCATTTGAGCGGCACTAAACGCTATGGGTGACGTCACACTAGCTTAGTCCACTTTTTATACAGTCTATGATGTCTACAAAGGAAGAAGAAAGTAGAATCCTATCCCTAATCTTAATAATAGCATGAAACACTCAGGTCCACCACTACTACATGACAACACACAGATAGTAAAGGTCTGCTCCTGGGCACCACCATTTTATCTAACAACTTTACTACAGGGACTGCAGTCAAGTTACTGCACCTCCTCAGTACATTACACTACTATATATGCACACATAATCATGCAATATTCAACACAAAAGGAAGGTAGTCCCAAGCTACACGAAGTGACACATGCACTTGAAATCTGTGTGTACCAACTGGTGCGGCGATATTGCTGAAATTACTTTTGGGGCTTAGCAGGAACCAATGGAGTTTGTTCTGTTGTGTGAGGAAGAAGGCAGATTTGATAGTGGAAATAGAGAGGGCACGTACACACTGAGGTGTCCCATTTCCCCTGTGTATCATTCTGTGTGGGTCTGTTGCACTCGGGGATCGGCTCACCTCTCTGAAATATCACCAACCTGAAATGGGCTCTATACATCTAAGTGATAGGCCCAAGAGTGGAGGGGTCAAGCACAAACACAACTGAAGACGCTTATTCACTGTGTAAAATGGGAAATGCCAACCTGCTCTAAAATGGTTTCTGACCCAAACTAAATTCATTCATCAACTTCTTCACAAACTTTACTTTAAAAAAATGACCTCTACTGGCCATACAGAAGAAATATTAAACTACGGATAGTTCGTACAGTGGTAAAAATCAAATCAAAAATGTAATGTATGTAAATGCACATTGCTAACACACTAAGCCGCCGCCTAGCTCCTCATCGCCTCTTTCAATTTATGCTTGAATTTCTAAATATGATCTCAGGTTGCACATATAACTGCTATAACTGCTAGCCTCGATGAGCTTCATTTGCTATGGGTGACGTCACACTTTCTCCACTAGTGTATATATTGTGTCTTTGGTCGCACATCAGTTATTCAGATTTGTGCTCAAACACTGACCCCTCCTCACTTCTCTTATTAGTCAGTGACTGATCAACTCCAATTATTAGTTAAAGTGAATTGTGAGCTCTCAAAAGGACTAACTAGTTCCCAAAATCATGACTTAGATTAATAAAAAAGTGATATGAGCTTCGCCCTCATTCAATCAATATTTTAATCATTCATCTTCTCTTCATAAATGGAAACTAGAGGTTCACCAATCACAGAATCCATACTCTAATTCAATTTAACAGACTTGTTTGGTTGACTCACATCACAGCTCATAGGAACAGTGCTTCATTTGTTGCTTTATTGTTGTATGTTTTATTGTTCTATTTATTATGCTGTAATGAATCTGCTTGTTTTATGATTGGATGTTATGTCCCTGTTTGTTCTGTCTGCAAATGAAGCGAGGTACAGAAAAAACTTTTATTTTCAAACTGACTGACGACAATTCAAGCAAATGTAAAAACCTATGGAACAGTAAGCGTTATACTGCTATTTGTTACTAGTTATCTTGAAATATATTTAAGTTGAGTTGCTTTTACGCATTTTCAGATACAGCACTTTTGTATTTGTTTGGTTATCTGATAATGGAGCTGTCTGAATTAACCTCAGCATAACAGTAAGTCGACTACATTATGACGAGATACCATATTTTCTATTCACAAAAGTTCATAAAAGTTCACCTCAGCGCAACTTCAAATCTCTTGCATATTCACAGGCCTTAGTACGAGCTGCTCCGAAACTGCGCGGTTCAAACGTGGCAGACCCTGCATAAAATTGCGTAACTTTCTAACCTCGAGTAAATCTACTTACTCCTCAAGTTACTCCTTCCGTTCTCGCTACTTACGATGAAGCGGAAAATACAGTCAAGACTAGTCCCGGAGTGTGAAGGCAATTTCGCTTGGATTTTAAAATTGGGACATTGAGAAGAAATTGCTAAAAATGGTCCAATTCTGCTGAATGGGGGAATTCTGCAGCACTGGCCAGGTAATAATTGCTGTCTATGTACTGTGGTGCTGCGTGTTATTCATATAGGGCTGTTAACTCATAATACTCCCCGTGTATTCTCCCGGGTGAGATCTGCTACACAAAAATACACAATGGTCGCTAATGGTCGGAGATTACTCAGCCCTGATCAGGCAGTTGGAGCACCTGGTTAACGCGCAGACCTCCAAAGAAAAATACTAATAAAACATGAAAAATATAGGATAATCTTCAAACTATTCTAATCCAGACCATGCATCAAAATGGGGCAAAAATGATGCATTAACTGGTAGAGAAATGTAGTTAAATTCAAATATTCACACAATATTTAACAACTTTAGATCATACTTTTCTGTATTTGCTCTGTCTGAAATGTGGGTCAATGGTGAGGTTGGACATTTCTACTCCTTGCGCCTCAGTCCTTGTTATCTTGGAGTACGTCATCAGTATTCCTCTGTAGTACTCCCTCCCACAGAAGCATGGCCGGGCTGGACTGTACTACACTAAAATGGGAAACACTGTCATGATGTGTTGAGGTTCATGTCTCCAGATGCTGGGTCCAGTACTGATGCTACTCCTGCCACTACTACTACTAC
>JACN01020907.1:0-27971 GCA_000787155.1 Scartelaos histophorus | reverse complement strand
CTTACAATTGTACATCTGACTCTTGAGCAGTCACTGCCTCACCTGTCATGAACTTCACCGCATGTCACTGGTTATTCATCTTTGTCGATATTAACCATCACTTCATTATCCTCCATTATAAACCCCATTATCAGCCAAAGAGAATGCAGGATAAAAAAATAAAACAAATATGTGTCATGTGTGTTTCTGTGTCCTCAGGTACGACGTTGCTTTCATTTGTTTGACGATAACATGTTCATATCAAATATAGCTTTTACTGATAACAATTGTAATGCTCATTTATTTCTAATTGAATTACAAAAACAATAGACATGATGGCAAAGTAGTTTTTGGTTCTCAAGATGATTATGAATCCCTCACTACCTAAACCCCAGAACTTGCAGCAACCATGAACCTCATAACTCTAACTGTGAATTGAAGTATGGAAGTATAGATGTGCCATAAGTTTTGAATTAGAATATTTCATAATGAATGAAATAATTATGTATAAAATTAAAAAAAAAAACAGTTGAAATCGAAATAATTGAGCATTAACACGTGATAGGTGGGTATGATTTTACATTACTTTTCAGCATCTTTAATTCAGACTGACAAAATTCAAGTTGAGAAATTCAAGTTAAGAAATTCAGATCGAAAACATTCACATTCTGTTATTATGGGAACTTGCTAACACCAGGGGGCGCCATGCTCATAGAGACAACAAAGAAGAAAACATTCAACATTTTTTTTTTTTTTAATGACTGTTTTTTTATGATTTACTGGTTTATGTCTTCACAGCTTTGGCAACTTTATTATTAGTTTTTTTAATCTGAATTTCTCAACTTTATTTATCTATTTATTTTTTTCATTTTTTTCTCAACTTGAATTTTGTCAGTCTGAATTAAAGATGCTGAAATGTAATGTAAAATCATACCCAACTATCACATGTTAATGCTTTTAAAAATATATATATATATTTCCATTTCACCTATTTTTTTATTCAAGTTATTTCACTCATAATGAAATATTCTAATTCAAAACTTATGGCACATCTATACTTCCATACCCAAGATAAGACTCCACATACTTTGTTCTTTAAATGTATATGTTAAATGCATAGAATAAAACCATGTTTCAATATAAAAATACATTTATTTTAAACATTGTCAAAATGGCAAGAAGTTGTTCACAGTAGGAAATGTGGTCCAGATGTATGAGCAACAGAAAGTGAACAGTATCATAGAGCATGCACAGATGGAGGCAACCGCACAACTAGACTAGATGTTTGTTTAATGTTGGTTTAATGTGTTCAAAACCACCATGGTATGTACAGCATGTGCCCTGTCTAAGAGTAGTCTAGAGTCCCATATCACATATAGTCGGGCATGCTACTGTAGAAAATTGGTGAAAAAGAGGACATACAGAATTGAAGAATACACTTTAGCGATCTTACTTTACAATGAGAACATGAGGATAAGCTATTGGATTTACATTCTGTGATGGCCTATGTACAAGTCTTCACATTCTTGATATGAGACAGTCTTTCAGAGTGTATCTTACAAGATCTCCCTTATGAACAGTCAGAAGAGATGATACTGATAGCGCTATATTAGCTCAGTGTGCACCACAAGGCATCTCTTCATAGGGCAGTGAACAGGGTGAGACTAGGAACAAAATTTGGCCCTGATATTTTTCCTCTGGACCGGATGTATGTGTTGGGGCTTATAAGATGCTATATGCAGATTTTCTGAGGGAGAGATGGTCCACCTGCTCGTCTGTGAAGATGCTAATGCTTTGTCTGGACAAACAATAAAAGCAATAGCAATAATAAACACCTATAATGAAATAAGATACATATGTCATACCATGTGACATATACCTTCCCTTGGTATATTCTGATGATACATCTGGAGAAGTACTATCATTTCAGAAATCACTCTATCTTTATAACATTTACAATTCACAATAGCATGTTACTTAAGTGTTGCAGTTAGAAATTGTTATAAATCCCAAAATCCTACATACTAACTATTTTATAACTCTTATAGCCTGTGTTTGTTAATGTGTGCACTGTGTCACAAATTCAGGATCTGATCATTCCTATTACTGACAAGGCCCAAGAATTCACTGTATTACAACAAAAATCTGAATTTTAACAATATACATTTTACCTGCCCGCTGCGCCCCCTCTGGATTAAATCACTTTGAGGAAATGAACCGTTTAATTATCGATCAAAATTAAAGACTGGCAAAGAAAATTAGGCCTTTCCTGTTGTGTTTACTGGGCTCCCCTCGGACACTGCTGCAGAGAAACACTTTTAGCTCTTCCACTTGGAGCTGCTGACCCTACCTGACCAGTCCAGTCTCAGTCTCCCTGTGCTCTCTTTCTCTCTTTCTCTTTCTCTTTCTCTTTCTCTTTCTCTTTCTCTTTCTCTCAACAGGCCAATATCATTTAATACAGATGGGGGCAGCTAAAATAAATATTGTTCAACTCCTGATTTCTGTTATAGTGAGTTCCTGGCTCTAGCCACAAATAGAAAAAAAAAGGAAGAAAAAACAGTTTTTAATTTCACACCTCCAAAAAATTAACATTTATACATTCATATTTATATGTTTAATTGATTTGTTTTCTGTATTACAAAATACACATAGGTCACATTTATACATTTTTTTCCATAAAAGAAGTTGTTGAATAGATTGAATGTATAATTTTAAAATATACCTCTGTGATTTTATTAACTTAATATCAGTTGTTATAAATCCAAATTTTATCCCAAGCAAATATTTGAAAAAAAAAATGTATGGAATTGTCACCTTCCTAAAATAATTGCCCAAGTCGCTTTTTGCCTAAGTTGACTTTGCCATAATTTCAAGTTTTTGTTTTTTGTGTTTCCTGAAAAACCTTAAAAAATGGACTTGGACATATGCGATTATTTTAGGAAGGTGTCGAAATTGCAACATTTGAGGAGTTATTTTATTTGTTTCTATTTGTCTCAGAAATGTGTTATTACCACCTATTCCCAGTTATTACAGAGGGTGGAGGAGGTGGGAGTGGAAGGGCAGGGGGAGGGAGGGGTGGAGAGTTTGGTTCTGGTTCTGGTTCGGATGGACTGAGCGGAGCAGCGAGCAGTTCAAAGGCTCGACGATGAGCAGTGTAGGACAAAGCCTGTTCTAATTGGCGCTGGGACAGATAATGCCTCTGTGGGGGAGGGGACGAGGAGGCGTGGGTCTGAGGTGGACCGGCCCAGGTAGTACAGAATGTCAGTATTATCCAGTGGCTTAACTTATTGTTCAGAAGTTGGAATGGCCTATTTAACAAATCCCTTTTCGTTCAGCGTACAGAATGATAATTAAAGCCTGAAATGACTTATTAATTACAATTCTCCTCTTATTTTTGTGATATAAATAGACTCACACGTGTCCAAGTGGTTTGTGCGTTAGGACCTTGCCTATCACCGTTTCACAGGCTTCTTTTCAATATGAGTGTTTGGTAATATTTGGTAAAAAGACTATGCGTGACAGTCTAAACTATAACAATGACAATTTACAGTACGGTATTTGAGAAGGCAAGATAACAAGTGGAGAAATGTATTGTAACACTCCAATGACAAAAATGCTAGGATCGTGTGAACCAAAGAAGAAATACTATAAAACTATACATTGATAAGAGGTTGTGTATCAGATATCCCATTTAAAGAGGCGGTATTTCACTTCTATGAGGTATTAATTAACGCATAACATATTTAGAATCAACATGTTGCCTTTTATTCATATGCAATGCTATATAAAAACAACATATTAACATGTTTTATAAGTTTCATCTTTGCTCTACATGCTAAGTCACTCCTCCTACAGAGCACTATCACAACACAATCAGCGTGTATCCCGCTAATAAAACAAAAAAAAGTTTTGTTTCATGTTTTTGTATATTTATGGAGAATTCAAATAGACCCCATGAGAGATCCCTATATTAGAGAAACATGCATGGATGACGTCTAAAATCTCTTCAGGCACGTTTTTGATGAGGGAACAACATCAAAAACATGCACGAAAGCCCGAAAAATGATTTAGCATACAGTAATACCACCTCTTTAAATTTAACAGCAACATAAGTTAAAAAAGTTTAGTTTAAAAACAAAGAAAACAAGAAAATACAGCTTGTAATTTGTCACAGTAAAAGTTGGACGCAAACATAGACCTGACAGATTCTGAGCTTATATGACATTCACTGTCCATAAAGTAGTGGCCATAAACCTGACTCTAAAGAAGATATTATACATGTAATATATGCAACAAAATGTATAAATTATATAAATATTAATCATAAATAACAATGTCGACAATGTTCTTTTTCATCACAATTCAAACACAACATTTTGTACTTGAAATGCGTACAGTGAGTGTCTTACACGTTGGTACAGTTGGGGAACTCCCTGGTTACAATACGGTCCATGTTCCGACCCATGGTTCCTACAAATCCAAAAACAGGAGAAACAGAAGCGAGTCAGTGGGAGAGCGGTTAAGAGAACGACAAGTACATCACATCTACATGGGAGGGAGCAAACATCCGTGAGTTAGATAAACAGGAAAGAATCATGAAACAATTATGTGAATGAAAATGACTTCTTGTGCGAAAATAGCATCTAAAATTGGCCATGGTGAGAGAGATGTTAAATTGATTCATTTCATGCATGATTCACAGGAAGCGTTTTCTCATTGCCCTGGCCTTTAAAGTGGTTCAAAATTTTAAGACACATCTGGTTGTGTTGAGTTAAAAAGGCACTTTGAGGGCTGCAAATGTCTGCATGTTTTTCATTTATTTAACTTCATTTTCATATTTGATTTATACTGTTATTTCCTTGGTCATTTAATGCTTTATTCATTACTTTTTTGTAAAAATTCAGAAATCACTAAATCCTTAACCTTGTTCTATGAGCTATGGTCGCAAGATGGTGACCAGAAGTGTTTGGTTAATATAAGGAAGAATAAAGCTGCTGTTGACAGGGATGAATTTAAAGACAGAATCCGTTGTGCCTCAATAATTCCCAATTAAAAGTTGAAAGCACTATTTCTAAAAGTAATAAAATAAGTACAAGTAATTTAAAAATAAGTCCACGCATATTAATAGTCAATTAAAGTTAACCAAATTATATATACATATATATATATAAAATGATCAGAATGTTTGATTTCACAAAATACGAGGGTTAACACTTTCTAATGGTGTTTCACATGCAGGTCAATGACATGATGTTTGTCCAATTTCAATTTCTTTCATTAAAAAGTTTCAGATTTCATAATAATTCCCCACAGTCTGAACTCCATGGAACCAAATCATTTTTTCAGAAATAATTAGTTATGCTTCATGTTTTTTTGTGTTAAAATGTCATGTCGTGTGACCTTCTGCTGATTTTTAAACTTCTTTAAAATGATCCTAATTCATAACTCTCATTTATCACATTTATTTTCTTTCTTTTCTGGCATATTTTCTGAAGTGTTTTGTAGTCCCACTTGAAATTTCAGCTTTCTTGAATATATTAGGGAAACTTCTTGAATTTCAAACAAATATTGTCCAAGCGTTTTTTTTTTTTTTTCAAATATCATGTTTTCATCTTTTCAAATATCAATATCATGTTCATATTACTCAGAACTTAGATTAATATTCCAACCATGTTTTAGAAAATAAAACAATTTTAAGATTCTTCTGTTCACACCACATGACATTTTTCGTAGCCAACTCATGTACATAAAAAAACACTAAAAATGCTTAATAGAAATGTCAAGCATAGATTCATGCAGACCTGACAGTGTAAATATTTGAAAAACTTTAATTGAAACTAAATTTTAAAATTTGCCTGTTGAAAATCCTTACATGTCACTGACACATGCCCAGGAGCTTCAAATTTCCAAATGTATGAAGAGTCAAATTTGTCATTATTTTACTTTTAATTTTCTCCATTTTATTTAAATTTTAATATGTTGTATGTATTTATTATTTATGAAGCCTTTTATGTATTTATTTTTGTTCACTTTAGCCACGGATAAGCAAATACAGTAGACACAATAAAGCCTTATAACAGACATCAAACTCCCTCACGAGTTTCCCACACGCTGAACACTTCTCATCACCAAAAGCCTCATTTGACCCGATGTAGCTAAAATCACCTGACCAACACAATCATCGTCTGCCCCATCGGCGCTCGTATCCAAAAATAAGAATGCTTCCTTTGCGGGTCAAAGGTCACGGCTCCAGGCGCCTCATCTCCAGCTGCGCTCACACCAATCAGAAGTGACTGCGCCGAGACCCAAAGTGCGAGAATCCATCCCACAACCCCGGTAACCTCCCATATCACTTCTCCTTTTTATTCTAATGCTCCCTCTCTCTTCTCTTCTCTTCTCCCAGACCCTCCGCAAGCTAATCACAAGACTCCAGCAATCACTCCAAACTCCACATGATTGCCAGAATTTTAAAGCGCCGCAATTTGCCGTTTTTTTATTTAAATATTTAATGAATTCTACATTTCGACTCGAGTAAAAATCTTGCCTTTTTCGAGAGGTGTGGTGTTATCATTTGGTAAAAAAAGTATCTCTTCATCTTTTTTAATTTAACGTGTATATTCTAATCTGTCTTTTAATGGTTTGCCAAATCCTGTCATTTCAAAGTTCACAAAATTGGTTAGGATTTTTAATTTATTCTACCAGTGTGGTGACAAGAAGCCATGCACACGTTTTTTTTTTATTCTGCAAATCCAATTAGACCCAAAGGAGGAGAAAATAGACAGACTTTTTCATTACGTTTTAATTAATTGAGGTTGGCAAGTAGAAAGTGACTGAAAACATTACTTTTTGAAATGTTTGTGGATTTTTTTTTTTAGAAGTTTTCACGTGGGCGCATGTGAATTTTAGTTTAGCTACAGCTTGATTGATTGGCATTTTCGATATTAACGTTTCAGATTGCAGTTGTGTCACTTTAGATTAAAAATAAATAAACGTAGACGATTTTTTTTTACCTCTATTCTCTCCATACATGCATAAAGACACTTCTCTTATTCTTCCATTTAGTCAAACTTCATAATAACATAACAAATTCTGAAGCACAATTTAAAGCTAAAATGATATATTGTTATAAGCGATAATACTCAAACTATTTATGCCACTGACACAGTAACAATAAAGCAAGATAATCCCAGAAAAACATTTTTAAAAAGATGGTCCAATTAAAAAACTTAAGTCGAAATATACAATGTACTATTATTGGTCACTAATTGGCTATAGAAGTCACTTATTCAACCTTTTACAGATGAAATGTAGTTCTATCATCAAAAATTCCCCAAATCTCTCCACTTTTACAAATTAAATATACACACAATAATTATTAAGCACCAAAATATATTTTTACAGTTTTTTTTATACAGTTTTTTTTATTGTTAACAGTGCAACTCTCCTCAGCCTCTCCAACTTTCAACTTCAGTCCTGGATGAACGATTCCATTTTTCATTCAAGTTCATTCAAAACCTTTTCCACCAAAGCACTTGCGAGGTGTTTGAAAAAGTTTCTGTATAACGTTCATGAAATGGAGACGTTTTGACTGTCGCACGTAAATCAGTTTAATCTGAATAGTGGGCTGGATTGCTACTGTTCTGCTTCTCAGTCCAGTACATTCAGATTAAAAATGGCTTTCGAGTGGCAAACATCTCAGTTTCAAAAATTTTGCGACTTCTAAAACATTTTCAATCATGGACCACTCCTGAATGAGGGATTACATAGAAAAAGTAGTGGTTGAGAACATGAGAATTTTTCGATTTCTCAAATTCTTTTCTACTTCCTTTAGAAAATGCTACACTATGGCCTATTTTGTTTTTTATTTTTTATGCTTCGTATTTTTCAGCATTTTGACATTCATCCCATTTACTGTTTGTTACAATAAAGCTTCTCATAAAGCTCAAACAAAGACTTTGAAATAGTGGTACTTAAAAAATGATCTCTACATCTTTCTGGAATATATGTTTCTTGTTTGCGTGAAAAAACAACACTTATCTTTTCCTTTACAATAACCACAGTGGATTTAGACTCTTGTAAACCCACTCAAGTGTAAACACTGCAGCCTCTGATGAACCTTTTGGCCTGTGCCCCAATCAGCGTCTGCAGAGCCCCGCCGAGCCCTGAGCATTAATGCAATCTTTAACCAGCGGGCCGTCAATTATTTTTAATCTAGAGGGCCTCCAATCAAAGCCCCCACGCTGCTGCTCTCTTTGTAAATAAACACCTCTGATGGCTCCTGAACGCACCTCATTTGTCTCACATCAGTGCAAAAGGTGCTGAGAAGTGAGGAATAGACCGAAGTTGCTGAGTGACCATAAACGCACCATGCATCAGCCCTCAGTCAGCCCTTCACGTCTGTCAGGAACACTGCAAAGCCGCTTTTGTCAACCCAATGTTATGCATCGAAAACGTGTCGAGAGCCATGTCAGTCGTAGCAATCAAAAAGCTCGCCCATCAAGATGAGAAGTTGCATCTGCGCTGCTGTGTCATTTATAAATAAACACTCATTGGATGAATAGTTGAAAATAAAGTATAGCGAGGAGGTCCAAGAAATTGTGCTGCTTTACACGTATTGATAGTTTGCAGTGAGATCAGGCTCGGGGGGGTGCTCTACATCTCATCATAGTTAGTGTTAGTACCATGGGAACACAATGTACACATGAGCAAACACTGCCCAAAAAGTTTTAAGATTGTCTGAAAACTCAAGAAAAAACACAAAATAGACTGAAACAACATGGAGACATGGAAAAATCCGCTAAAAAACGCCGCATTGGTTTAGTAAACAGCGTCTTGCGTCTGTGGAGTGTGTAAGAGCCGAACGTAAACCGCGAAATCCCAGAGACTCAGTTACACTAGAAGAGCAGAGAGTTTGACTGATTGATCATTACAAGCATTCGTGGTCCTGTTAAAGAGTTTGATTTTCAACAATAATGGAGAGTACGAGAACCTGAAAAACCGTTGGCTAATCTAGCATTAGCCTGTAACAGTAATTTTGTTGTATTCAGTTCTTTATGGTCAGATTTTGTTAAAATAAAGCACAGATTAAAGTCTAATAGTCTCATCACAACGTCACACACACTGACATCATAAATTATTATTAAACCTCTGCGAGATTTACTGTTATTGAAAGAAATATCTAAAATGAAAATCCATAATCCATAATGTTGAGCTTATCAATATTTGTTAAATCTGTGTCCACAAATTTTTTTACGTCCTTCGTTTCAACTAACTCCCATTACTCACTTAGAACTGAATATTGGCACCACTTTCTAAAGCTACTGTGAATGATCACACTTTAAAAACCTTTTCTATTTTATTAAGTAGCTGCTAAGACTGAATCATTCTTCAAAACTATTTGTTCGTTATGAATTAAGTCTTTGTTCATGCTTGAGTGATTACAAAGTGTAACCCTCACATCAGAAGTGAGTCACATAGAGAGCGTGACAGTACCGCAGGAGATGAATCCTCTGGTATTGTCCTAGTCTTCTCGAGAGCTACTTAAACTTATTCCTAACAGATGCGTGATGATGTGTTTTTAGGGTGATAAAATGTTAATCAGGATCAGTTTCGGCTCTGACAGTTGCAGTATAAATCCTGTATTAACGTCTCGGTGATGTACGCCGTGATGAATAATCTGTAGCCAGTCTACCCCTGTCAAACAAAATGGAGTCGGCGAAGTTTTTTTGACCTGAAATTAACACGCAATGACATAAATCCCCTGTGTATGCACTAAAAACGCTCATAATATTTGAAGGGTAGTAAATATTGAAGCGTTACCTCGGCTTCGCGCTTCCAGTTCCTTCTCCAGCAGCTCCTTCTGACAGGGGAAGTCACTCAGCTTCACTTTGGGCAGGGTGGACATATTGGGCACGGTGGACAAATTGGACATAGTGGACATTTTGGACATGTTGGGCAGGGTGGACATGTTGGGAAGGGCGGACATGTTCTCATTGGGGCTGACGGTGCTGATCACCTCCGGCTCCTTCTCTTGCGTGTCCTCGGTCTGCACGTGGATCCAAGGAATTTTCCTGGAGACACGGACATGAATAAATCAATAACTGCTAAACTTTTAATAGTGAGAAAGATGACTTAATGTGAGGGTCCATTTGCCTGGGATCCTGAATACACACTTTTCCAATACCACTTTTCCAACTTGTCAATCACATCCCATCTGAACTTGATTCAGATCAGGGGCATCATTAATAACACATTATAAAACTTCCTGTCTGGTGAGAGTTGATCACATTAAGCAAATCACATTTATGCCAGATGCCCTTCCTCTTGCAACACAAAGGGCCCATATTATGCAATTTTCTGATCTATTATAATGTTTCCTCATCATAAACATACCTTGTGTTTTGTTTCATTCACTTATATTTAACACACAAGTCCTCTGTCCCACCTTGTGATGTAATATGGCAATAAAGGAAGTGCTCCACTCGGTTTTTAAACTCCATACACCTTAACTAGAATCGTGTGGATGATTTCAGAGCTGGAATTGCACATCTCCACTGAACGAAAGGTAAAATAAAGCTGCTAAATTGGACTACTGCTTCATGACATCACAAAGTGTAAGAGAGCATTCTGAGCTTTGGAGATGTAGACAGACTAATACTAAAGCCTTACTCAAACATGTCAAAAGAGTAAATATATAGAACCTGCAGTAGAGTTTCCTCGTGTGGGTGGCATCAGTGTGGGCGCAGGGCTTGTGTGGTAAAGTCGTGAATGTGCCTGGGCAACCGTGCTCCTGTAGTTTTTCTAACGGTATAACTAGTTCACTGGGTCACAAAGACCGTGATAAAAAAATGCTGTACGCTGTTAAAAATTGTTTTGTGTTTTATTTTTTATCTTTCTCATATATGTGTGTGTGTAAGAGATGAACAGGAGGAGCAGGAGATGATCTAGTGACCTTTTGGAGGAACCCAGGCACACTTTAATCACTGCACCCACTGGTAAAACTCAAGGACTAAAACAGTAATGGCCCAAACAATCTCCCATCCCCGTCGCCCTGTCTGGTTCCTCCTGTATCCACTAAGTGACAGATTGGATGTGGCAGAGTGATGGCTGTAACTTCAGATTGATGTCCTGAACATTGCGTGGTGCCTTAAGACTAAAAATGATATTCCAGTTACAGTACATTTTAGAATTTGTTACGACTGAAAGTAAATCTACAACTCTGATAAAACAGACATAAGCATAAGGGTGGATAAGGGTGGCATATTATGTAAAATTGTGTTCCCTCATCATTAACTTACTCAAAGTTGTGTTTCGAAGTCATGCATGTTTGAATAATCTTATATTGTCCTGCATTTGTGGCTTGTGTGCTTATAAAACCTTCTATTCCCACTGCTCTATACGTATTTGTTATTAAATGTCACAATACAAAATAGATGAAAATAGGGAAAACATTTGCATTTTAAAGGGGCCATATCATGCTATTTTCTGATCTATGTTATAATGTTAATATTATAATGTTTCCTCATCACAAACGTACCTGGAGTGACGAGGAAACACACAAACACAGCATATTTAATCAAAGTTCTTCTCTCAAACAGAAAACACTCCACTTTGAGATGTTGACACTAGAATCATTTGGATAATTTCAGCCCTGGAATTGTCAGTCTCTATTGAACTAAAGGTAAAAGACATTGTCCTGCATTTGTGGCTTGTGTGCTTATAAAACCTTCTATTCCCACTGCTCTATACGTATTTGTTATTAAATGTCACAATACAAAATAGATGAAAATAGGGAAAACATTTGCATTTTAAAGGGGCCATATCATGCTATTTTCTGATCTATGTTATAATGTTAATATTATAATGTTTCCTCATCACAAACGTACCTGGAGTGACGAGGAAACACACAAACACAGCATATTTAATCAAAGTTCTTCTCTCAAACAGAAAACACTCCACTTTGAGATGTTGACACTAGAATCATTTGGATAATTTCAGCCCTGGAATTGTCAGTCTCTATTGAACTAAAGGTAAAAGACAGCTTGAAAACTATTGCTTCATGACATCTTAATGTAGAACAGAGCAATTTGAGCTTTGGAGATGTGGACACACTAATAATAAAGGGATAGTCAAGGAGGAATCAACATTACAAGAATATAAATATAACAAGAGTCAATTTTTCCTAATATAAAACTTTAAATAGTTAACCTGTTTCATTATTTGAAACTTATTTTCAGAAGAATAAACTCACCTTTTGAACTTGTAGATGAAGAAGGCTGCCACCCCCACTATGACCACACTGAGCAGCATGAGCATGGCCGGCCCACTGTGGATGGAGTTGGAGTCCACCAGAGGAGCTGGAAGAGCAGAAAGAAAGTTTAAAAAGAAGAAACAAAAAAGCCAAATTCCACTTTTTGTTCCTTTTAGTCGGACTATTTTTGACGTTTCTCTTGAATTGATTATGCTTCCCCGCAGTTCAACAGAGACTTGTAATGCTATGCTAATGTCGCACTCTGAAAATCAGTGCCGAGTGCAGTTTGTTGTAGTGTGCAGTGTGACAGAGGCAACAATAGCCCCAGTCACCACTTACACAACACTTTCAGTGACCCGCTAAACAAAACAAAGCTATCATGCCGAGCTTAGAATGCCCACAATGGCAGAAAGTTAATAAAATAAATAAAACAGACTCGCATAAACATACAGTATATTCTAATTATTTATGTTATTCATCTGCAGTGACAAAAGTGAATATAGCAGGTTTTCAGTTTTCTGTGATTATTATAGTTTGGTGGGATAAAAATGCGTGATTAAGGCCTAGTGCCGAAATGTTTCATGTCCTAATAAATTTCCACATTTTGCAAGTAAAACGGTGTGCAGGATTAAGGAATAAAGGAAGCAACCTTGAATCCTAAAATGGAAAATCTCTACCTATTTCATCAACACAGAAAATTCCAAACAAACCGGAGGTACAATTTATGCACAAGGAAGGTATTTTTTAGTCAATTTCAACATTCATTTAATAAAATAATAGAATAGTTTTAGTTGTCTGATCATTATTATCTTCTTCACCTTGTTTACGGTATGGTTGCTAGGTAGCAGTAACAGAATTACCTCTACATCTGCTACCAACAAGAAAGCAAAATTATAAATTCAAAAATAAAAAATAGGCAAGATTTTTCTTTAATATAATTATCCATCCATCTTCTCCCACTTAATCCGGCTGGGTCGCAGGGGCAGCTCTGCCCATGACTCTGTGCACCAGACCCAGACCCTATGAACCCCTCTGCAGGTGGTGACCCACAGGAGGGAGAGACTCCCCTATGGTCCCTGATTGTAAACTGTTCATAGGGTGTTGCATGTTTTTGGTTGATGGGGGGGAAACCGGAGTACCCGGAAGAAACCCATCCAGACACGGGGAGGAGACCTGGATCAAACCCGTAACCTTCTTGCTGTGAGGCATGAGTGTTGCCACTCAGCCACCGTGCTGCCCTAATATAATTATGTGAACTATAAATGAGTCATTTGATCTTTAAGCATGTTTTCTGGCCTCTTATAGATTCTAGAGGAAGTTCATGTGGTGTTATTCTGTTACTCAGGCTTCACACCACTAAGTAAGAAGCAGGTTGGAGCTACTACTGTGCTCTCAGACTGAATATAAGGAAATCTTAGAGGGGGCTTGTTCCTGACTTTGAGTTCATCTAGTTTAAAAGCAGCTATTTGTGGAAAAAAAAAAAAATGAAAAGAAATTGCCTTTTTCAGCTCTATTTCCTATGAGTGGGAAACATAAGGAACTGCAAGGGACTCTCAGTTTTATGAAATCAGGAAGTTTGTTGGAAGAGAACCATAGGGGAACAATTGTGGCTGCAGTTGTTTCTCTGTCAGGCTTAAACATCAGGGCGAGAGCTGGGGTAACGTGGGCAGGGGTAATAGTTCATTCTGACCATATTGTTCACTCAGGGTTCAAAATCGAGAACAGGCACTTTAAACAAATGCAATGGTCTTGACAAAAACTACAATTAACAATCTATTTATTTTTACGGAAGGTCAAACAAGACGATTTATTACTACACATACGTCGGTCAATCAAATCTCCAAGCCCCGCCCACTGTTTCTACAACCTCTTCCTCTTCTCTGGCCTTTTCTCCAGCCTTACCAGTGGGTGGAGTTTAATCATTTAACCTACACATATACAAATACATCTGATAATCAAATCACCAATCCCCACCCACTGTTACTACAAACTTTCCCATTCTGTTCTGCTCATCTGACACTTAATAATAGCACATTTTACTTCCTGGCCCGCCCACCGTCACCTTATTCCCCCTGTGGATATTAAAAGCACCTCTGGGAGCTCCGCGGCGTCTCAGTTGGAGATCTTGGCGCAGTTGTCTTATGCATAGTCATGGTTTTTCGGAAATGCTGAGATGCAATATTCAAAGTACCGCTACATCCAGCCCCTCTCCTCCCAGACTGAAGCCTATGAAGCGGGTTTGACCTTTTGGGGGATCATTTTAAAGGCGAGCCAGACCTTTTGTACGCAGACACAAATGAAGACAGATCCGCTGGTGGATGAAAAGGGTAAAGACACGCGGCGGTGATGGACACGTTTGGGCCGATATGCTAATGAGGCGGTGACCCTGCCCACTGGCCACGCGGCATACCAAGCACCCGCTGTGTCACTCACGTCATTGATCCGGGGGTCGTATACCAGAGTACAGTGTAATGGACAGAGGTCATAACGTGCAGAGTGCAAGCGCAGCAGCTAAAAGTTCAAACACTGTCAGATTTTTTGCTATTATTTGTATTTTAAAGGTCCTATATTAGACAAAATTGACTCTTGTGAGTTTTAGAATGTCGTTACTTCTTCAAAAGCAGATCTGGAGTTGTGTTTTGTTTCAGTCACACATGTTTGAACAATCCTTTATTATTAATCTGTCTACGTCTCCAAAGCTCAAAATGCTCAAGATGTTTTCAAGTTAACAGCTATCCTTTACTATTGGCAATTCTACGGCAGAAATCTTTAAAATTTGTTTAGTGAAGGTGTATGGAGTTTTAAAACACAGTGAGTGAATGTGTTTTCTGTTTGAGAGAATAAGCCTAGATAGGGTTTGTGTGTTAAACATGTGTGAATGAAACAAAACACAACTCCAGGTATGTTTTTGATGAGGAAACATTACAACATATGTCCAAAAATTGTGTAATCCGGCTCC
This sequence comes from Scartelaos histophorus, assembly GCA_000787155.1. Lineage (NCBI taxonomy): Eukaryota > Metazoa > Chordata > Actinopteri > Gobiiformes > Gobiidae > Scartelaos > Scartelaos histophorus. The sequence continues at coordinate 12,783 of JACN01020907.1, read as the reverse complement.
TTTCATTTTACGCCGTGCTAGGCCTGTATGTTATATCTCAGTGGGATCTAAACTGCATTTTTAAAATCAAATAGCAAAGGCTACAATTCTTTAGATAGTAAAATGTCCTTTACAAAGAACAAAATGTCATGTCTTTTTATAGATAACTGCTTCCTGGAATTCATTTTAGTTTATCAGTTCTTATTTCAGCCTTCCACAAATGTTAATGCTCATTTGGACGATTTGCATTGAGCGCTCTGAACTGAATCCTACCTTTTAAACATATTATGCAAATCTAGTTGTATTCTAGTAATAATATGTGTGAGTGTAACTATCCAAAAAATTAGCACTACTATAGCGATTAGTGTTTTAAAGCAAAATATGATAATTTGTATGGGAAAGTTCTCAAAATATTGCATATACCGTAAATTTGGAACTAGGCAGCATTATAACACCCAATATTTTCAGGTAGAGGATATGTCTCCATGGACTCCTCTTCATCTCCAGCCTTTTCTCCAGCCTTGCCTGTGGCCAGAGTTGAACAATTTAACCTACACATAGAGCTGTCACTTTGTTTTTCCTTCCTAAAATAATCGCATAAGTCATTTTTTCAGGTTTTTCAGGAAACACAAAAAACTCCTCCCAAAATTGAAATTATGGCATAAATTATGGCAAAGTAAACTTAGGCAAAAAGTGACTTAGGCGATTATTTTAGGAAGGTGACGAGATAGATATTGGATTCACAAATTTGCCATATTAATTTTAACAGAAAGTCCATTAAACTAATGCCTGTCATGTTGACTTCCCTTTATAAAAAAAGTACTGTCACCTCAGTTCATTAATACTGACAGAGAAAGCATTGACCTTTCTGCCTGTTTTTTTTTCATGTGGATAGACCCAGTGATTGTGGAGCTATTAACCACAAACCAGGACAAACTATCTGTATTTTGACACAACAAATTCAATCATGGGTTTTTGAATGGCCCCAAGCAGTTTCAAAATATTTAGAAAGTTATAAAGTCACATGAGCCCCGGCCCAGAAGATTAATTTGACTCTGAAGTTCCATGAAACAACGCGATTTGAGAGCAATCATGTTTAATGTGTTTGTTTTCAACCCTGTAAGAATAATTTGCAAAAATAGAATGAATTATAGCACAATGTAAAAACGATTTGCTACAGATTAGGAAATAGAAACATGAAAACTTACCTAAAGTTTGCTGAGTGACGTACACAATGATGCGGATATTGGCTTTGAGCTCAAACTGGACCAGGCCTTGATTCAGGGCGGTCACAAAAATATCTGATATCTGAAATACACAAAGAAAATCAAAATGAACACAGTATCGTATCTTATACCATGATTTTTACAGTCTGGTATGTGGAAATAAATAATATATTGGCTTGTACTAGGCAGTCTTTCCCATTAATAGAGGAGACTGTAGTGTATATACTGTAGACTACAGGCTAATTCTCACCCCCATAGTCTAAAAACTAGCGGAGAAAAAACAGTAAAACGAATTATACTTTATGCTTGCAGTGTTATCATAAACATATAGAAGTAACAATTTTAATCTTTAATCCAAGCTGTTCTTGTTAGAGTGACATTTATACACCAAAATATTATATTAAATAAAATGATTAAAATCACTTATTCACTTATGCACTTATGAAACACTGTTACGGTTGTAAAAGTATCAAAGAACAAATACTAATCCATACTAAAACTAGTCTTATTTGAGCAGATAATACCAAAACTTCACACTTACTGGACAAAAGTGAACCTTTCCTGAATAGCTTTAGAATAATTATCAGTATCAGAACAAGTATAAGCCACATAGACTAGAATAAGCCCATGGTCCACTATGGAACCTATGAAAGGATTAGACAGATATAAGACCATATGGAATATAAAAGACAGTACTATGATTTACTATCAAAATCGAGTTTGAAATTTTTATTATCGTGACAACACAACCTTGTGCAAGAGTCTAGGAGATGCACACAAACTGTTTCTCTTTTGAGATAAAGAGGTGGTATGGTCTAAAAGGGTTGAAATTAAAGATGGAGAGCTGTGCAAAAGGACAAAATATGTCAGAGTGATTTGAAAATATCAACATGATTTTGATTAAGTCAGAAGTGAGAAAAGCTTTACAGAATAAAATATCAGCCCGACTAATCTGTTTATCCACTTTATTCAAAACAAAATTACTAATTTACCAATGTTCACAATTAACTGCCAAAAGAGTCTAGTTTTCTTAGTCTAGTGGGTGCTTTAGGTTCTAATTTTTGTCAGTTTTGCTTTAGCTGCATTCTGGCTCAGTAGCAGAGCAGCTACACCTATGTAAATAAGTAGCTACAACCTGGATTTGTGTTGTGGATTATAAATCAGATTTTTGACAATTTGCCAAAATCTCTACACTCATTTTCATTTATATGCTATTTAAAAAAAGTCCTAAAATCTCCAAATACTGTATATTTGATGGGAACTGTATCCCTGTATGTAGCTTGTCAATCAATCTCATCAGATCTCTAAAGCAAAGGAGGGTTGAGCTTGGTTAGTAGGTGGATGGGAGACTGCTGGGAATACCAGATGCAAAAGTGGGACAGCAGTGACTATCATTGTGTTCTTAGGCAAGACACTTCACCCTCATTGCCTAGTATGAGTGTGATGTGAGTGTTGGTAGTTGGAAGGACTGATGATGGCGCAGTTTAGCAGTCTCACTTCAGTCAGTGTACCTCAGGGCAGCTGTGGACTCAATATTAATTCACCATTGAGTATGGAGTGAATGTATATTATGCAATTGATACTTTACAGTTACATCATGCTGGGGGTGATCTTCCTTTATACCTAAGCTGGAATGTTCAGCAGTCACCAAGGTGACACAGTGCCCACATTAGTAATAAATACCAAAAATGTTTGAGGAAAAGATTGTTTGAGAACTCAAGAAAAATGCAACATGGATTTAAACAACACATTTTCAGAATCCTGTGACCAAAATGAGCATTCACTGTCCTGTTTAGGTGTTTGATTTTCAACACAAAAGAGAGACTTGCATCACAAGTCATCTCATCTGTTATAGTTGTACTTGTTTCAGCTAAGCCAGATGTTTGTGGTCAGACATATGACAGCCTTTGTGTGTTAAAATTAAGCTCAGATTAAAGTATAACTTGACAAACCTCAGACAGAGCAGAGCCTTCAGTTAGCATCACACCCCCAGGCAATGTTGATGACATCAGCTGCAAAGTATCAGTGTAAAGCACTTTGGGTCTCTTGAATGACAGTATATAAATCATGCATTATTATTTGCATTATGCGTGATCTATGAAATATAGTATAAATAATACATCGTCCCAGCTATCATATATTAAACCTACAAGAACTGAATGAAAAGGAGCAGAAAGAAGAGTATGTTATATTATCTGTCTCCTTTTCCACTTTAAAACATGTCAATACATTTAATTTCAATCACAAATTCGAGTTGATTGTAATTAATTAGGTAAAAGGCCTAGTTGAGGTAGTTATTGCTAGGTTTTTAAGGGTCTCAAATAGTCCACTTTGATTGACTTTGGGGGAGTAGTAGTAGTTACCGTGTCCAGCTCGTCGCTCCTCCTCTTGTGCTCCTTGGACATGTGTGCGTCAGGCAGGATGAAGAGCTCCGCTGTGGTGGGAAGTCCTGGATACAGCGACACCAACAGCTGCTCCTCTGCTACACCCGAGACCTGTGAAAACACCACAACGCCACTGAGTGAGTTTTTCATTTCTAATACACAGAGGGGGATAGGAAGAGTTACTTTATACTTCCATTTCCCTCATATTAATAACCATGGAGTGGATAGACTTAAATTTAGACTTTATTGACCCACAAAGGAAATAATTTTGATGGAGATAGCTTAGTTTACAGGGCCCATATTTTGGTATTTTATGATCTACGTTATAATTATGGTTCTTCATCAAAAATATACCTGGAGTTGTGTTTTGTTTCACATGTTTTACACACAAACCCTGCATATATATCTCACTTCTTCTCTCAGTCTCACTCTGTTCCACCTTGTGATGTCATGTGGTGATACAGGAAGTGCTTTTAAACTACATACACCTTCACTAGAATCATCTGAATGATGTTGGAGATGTAGGATTACTCAAACATGTGTGAATGAAACAAAACACAACTCCAGATAAGCTTTTGAAGAGGTAATAACGTTCTAACATGGTTTAAATAGTGGACTTTTAAGTTTGGGCTGATGAAATGGCTCGGTCAAGTTTCTCAGTGTCCAGTTCTTTGATAGAAATTAATCCTCCCACTGACGTCTTCAACATAAATAAATACAAAATGAGCTTTGAAATGAACAGATTCCAAAGATTCGGCTCCCGGTAAAGAGCCGAAAAAGTCTCGTCCCCGTTATAAATAGTCTAGAGCAACAGCGCATCTCCTCTCTCACTCTTGTCTCTTTTCCCAAACCACTCCTCATCCTCCTCATCATCATGTACAATTCCATATGTTCTACTTTAAATCAGGGAGGAAATCTCAGCGGACTAATGCATTATACAGCCCCGTGCATTTACCATCGACACGGGTCATGTAAAAAGCAGGCTAAAAGTTTGTCATGTGAACCATAAAACGCGATGAATTTTGTATCATGCCAGACCGTGCTATGAAAAAGTAATGTCCCTGAGAGCCACCGCAGCCCGGACAGCGGCGGGTGGAGGGACGAGGGGGGTGGTGGTTGTGGGATTGGTTGCGGGGGCGGTTGTGGAGGAATAGCTCGGGGAGAGGCTGGGAGCGATGTACCTGTGAGAGAGCTGTCCGCACCACACGTCCTATGTCCTCCCTCCACTCGGGGATGTCAGGGTTGTGCTCATCAAGCGCCGGAGAAAAGGACAGCAGCAGAGACCTGAAATACTCTGAGACGGAGCGAGAGAAAGAAAACAAGAAAGGGATGTTTAGATTAAAAGTGGTGGTGATTTGTAGAACCTTACACTTCTAAAGCACTTAAAGTATCCACGTTTTTTTCCATGTACAGATATATGGCATAAGCTAAGCACTTCCTATGGTAAAATCTATTATAACATCTATTATAATATGTTCTATCCTAAGGGAATCAGGACGTGCGCTGTTAACATGCTAGATGTTGTTAAGAGTGTAATAGTTTTTTCACTTTTTTGGTGGTCGTTTCATCAAACCTATGCATTGATTGATGCTCTAAACATAATTTTCTTTTTTTTTTGGCAATGACAAAAATTGAATCTTGAAATGTCAGCTCTGACCTTGCTGTGAAACACACTTAGAAAGTGATCAAGGTGAATAATTAGGATGCCAGGAAAGCCTTTGGAAAAAGAGGAATAACTTTGGACAACTTTAGAAAATTGATTGTTTAACATGTTGAAAAAAAAAATATCAAATATAGCTCCTTTATAACTTTGTATCTTGGTATTCATGGGTTTAAAGCCATGGCAACCGTCCTCCATGGTCATAGTAATTAAGCACAAGTCAAAATATGCCTTTTGAATAGGGAAAAGTCTTCACAAAGTCCTTCAAATCAAAAAGGAATTGTTTGTCTGAAACCATCAACAGGCTTATAGTATGCACGGATTTTTTTGAACACTGGAAAAGCTTTAGAAAACTGAACCAGAGACGACCACAAATGCTCTGTCAATCAACTTTGATCCAAAGCGAATCAGAAAGCTCTTTGCAATAGATAAAATGTTTTCTAATTCAATGAGGACATTTTAAGAGTCACTTTTATTCTCTGGCTTTTAACACCACGCGAGTTATGGGGTCCTCTGTATCTACTTATTTATTCATTTATAGTTTTTATCCATTTTATCCTTTTTAGTACTGTTTTGATATATTGTTTTTCTTATTTTTATTCATAGATTTTACTATTTATTATATCCATTGTTTTTATTAGTTCCCCTTGTCTGGAACATAAAACGTGTTGCTATGTGCATATTCTTACATTGCTATGTGCAGCACTGCCTTGTTTATAAATTGTGCTATACAAATGAACTTTTACAGTCCACTTTTAAATCATATATAGGCCAAAAGCTGCATAATGCTGCCTTAAATTTTTAAAAAGCACAAAACAGAGTGGTAAGTATAAATTATGTTGTGTCTTGTAAATACAATTAGTGAGGCATGCTTAAACAAAATGAATGATAATATTGTGCATGTTAATCTTGCATAGATAATGTTGTGTCTTGTAAATACAATTAGTGAAGCATGCTTAAACAAAATGAATATTGTACACTTTTTTGTCTTAAAGTGCATTTTAATTTTGCATAGATCATATCCAAAAGACACCACACTTCCTCCTCACTGTACTTACTGTATTGTATTTACTGCCTCATAGCAATTAGACGTGTAAAGCTGTGAGTTTCTGTGCTCACCTTTGACAGTGATCACTTTGGAGTCTTGCATGACGTTACTCCCTGAGGCCACCTGGACCGTGACCTTGTTTTGGCCCGCTCTCTGAAATGTGTATGAGGTTCTTCCTTCCAAGGTTATGAGCGGCTGGAATCAAAGAGGAAAGAGGAGAAAAATTGGGTGAATATTTTGAGAGGAGAAAGGAATAAGAAAAGCCCTTGACACAAAGCATAATGAGGAGGTGAGTAAACAGGCAGTGGTGAGTTACACACATAAAAGTATAATTTTTCTTCTATTTTTTTTAAAGGCACCGTACCAGATTTTTTGCATCATTTAGCAAAAAGTGAAAAACAAAATGGTTGCTTTGCAGTGGTCCACAGTTATTCCTCTCTTATCTTGTGCATTGCGAGGATTCTAATTATTCATCACAATGAGTATAATACTAATAACAAGTTGCACGCTAACGGCACACTGCTTGATGCTTACACAGTAAAACACTTTATAATTAGAGGCAGGACTTATTTTTGACTTCAAGAGCAGCTTACAAACTACATCTGTACTGGAAAAGAGAAATTTTGCTCAAATGTTTGGATCTCTTCTTCTCAGCCCAAGAGGAGATCCGTTTCCTGAAGTCTCACTGCCATCCACCCACCCGAAAGGAGTGGATGTAGTGGAGGAGCAGAGGAGGGCGCCCTGACACTACCAACGCTAAAGCACCTCCAAACATTACCCTTCACCTTTAGCAGTATGAAAAAATAAAACTAAACAATATTATAAATCTGTAGTAGTCATTCATGTTAATTGTTTTGCAGGTCAAACCTTGAATCTGCCAGCCACGTAACACACAACTGCTTGAAATTTATGCAGAAACAATAATGTTAATGGAAAAAACATTAATCAAATGATAAAGAAACTGCAATGTGATCATTTATCCCCACAATAATGCAACAAAAAAACTGCATTTTAACATTATACACTGTACCTGCCCCCATCTGTATTATCTAAAACCTTAGATTGAACTAAACTGAAGAGAATTGTCAGCCTGCAATGTACTTGAGAATAGACTTTGAATATTTACTTTAGTCAGTGTAAGAAAAACAATGCCATTTTTGCTAAATGTGCACAGAGCTATGCATAATATGAGCTTCCAAACACATATAATTGTGGAATAGCCATATTATGCTTTTTTTTTCTGAGTGGAAAGAAAAACATATGCATCCATATGCATTTTTTTTTGTTTTTGCTAACCTCGGAGCTGTTGTCAAACCACCAGAAGAAGGTCAGAGTTCTGGTGTGGTTAGGCCAGACCAACACACTCAGATTGGCCTCCTTCCCCCGGACCGTCACTATGGGAGACGAGAGATAGATGCGCTCCACTGGACCTGAGGCACACACACAAGAGCTGATTACATTAACCTGGAGAGAAAAGAGAGATATATTTCTTGTGAATATAGTTAGGCTAGTTCTTTTGCTGTCCAAATAATTCTCTTTACTCACAAACTACAGTATGTATTTATCTCAATATGGTGGTAGACATTGTGAAACTGTGAACGCTACATTTTGGCTTTGACTAATTTGCCAGTACATTACAACAGGGGCCCTTCCACATATGTGTGACTGGAGTAAAAATGGAAAATTGACATAATCATTGGGGTTATAGTAAGGCAGTGTTTATACAATCATGCAACAAATCATTTTTGTACCAAATAAATAGAGTTTTTACAAAAGTGAAAAGTTAATTTATGACTTTTACTAATTTGTGGCCTTTAGAAATGGATTTTAAAATCTTAATATCAACCACAAACATCTGTAATATCTCATATAAAGCCATACTGGGCCAAATTATAACAATATGTAAGTGACAAAGTTCAGACACCACTACTGCCCTTTTATCCAGAAATACCATACTAATACTATCATAATATTTGAAAAACATGAAGAATAAAAAAAAAATAGATTTGAATCAGACATGAGGGGGAGTTTGAATGAAAAAAATCCTCGTAATAGTTTAGATGTTTATAATATTACACTTGGCTGATCAAAGTCATGCGTCCAGGGCCAAAACATTTGAATCGTGACGATGTTCATTTCATTGATTGTATAAAATTACATCTCTACCAGGATTTGAACATAAACACCAACTCATTAAAATGAATGAAACAACAGGGGACTTGTTTTTAAGTAGGTTAATTGTACAGTGTATCATTATGGAAGGAACCAGTGTGAGCAAAATGTATGAATAAATTAGATTATATTAATTTAGATAATGCAGATTAGACCATAATGTTAACAGTCCAAGTCCCATTGTTTTTAACCATTTTCATTTCCAAAAAGTCTGCCTTGATACGAGGTCCTTTGTTTATTTGGTACTTGCCTAATTGGACTTTCACAGTATCAAATAAGAAAAGAACAGAATTTTGGATCTATTGTCCATTATAAAATACAACTTGCAAGAATTCTTCACACTGTGAGTCTACAAGTGACAAAGCTTAATGTTGAATATGAAATAATTTGTGTATCTTGCATTGCTCCTTTAGGTATTTGTTTGAGTTTATCCTTTGAAAATACCAGGTTTTTATTTTAAAATGTTCTATCCTTCAAATTGCATATGAGACACATGAGACATGCAGACTCTTTAAGATACTTTTCCCAAATACTTACTTCTTACGCTTACTTGAGTAATTTCGTGGACCTCTACTTTGTACTTCTACTTGAGTAATACTGCATTATTTTGAAGTAACTCCTCTCTTACTCTTACTTGAGCACGTTTTTTGGCTACTCCTGTTTACGTGCAGCATTATTGGTTCCAAAAGTCCACTCTAAAACGCTTTAACCTCCTTATCGGTACACACACATGTACTGCAGTTGTAAGCCTATAGAAGTACAGTCTCAGCAGGACTTTGATGTTCTAAAACCTATCAGGGTCAGCACAAGCATGACCGACACAGACTAGTGAAGCTACCCATGAAGACATATCCCACTATGTACTAAAAAATGTACTTTTCTTTTCTCTTTTTCCTTTTCTGTGTCCTTCTCTTGCCCTCTTCCCCCCCTTTCTCTCTGTCTCCCTTTCGCTTTCCCTTCTTCCATTCACACATACTGGTGACGTGCAAGAACAGTGCGCTGCTATCGGCTCCCTGGCTGTTCTGGGCGTGCGCCGTGACTCGGTAGATGCCCGTGGATCTGTAGATGTGTTTGATGCCGTCGTTGGTCCGGCTCAGGTTGGAGTAGGTGATCCGGATGCCGTCCCCGAAGTCCAGCTGCATGGTAGTCCTCTGAGCGTCTCCCTGGGGTGTGCAGAGAAAGAGACATACGCACCGGCTGTCACGAGGGCTTAAGGCAGAATGAATCTCCGGCTAGCCAAAGTGCTCACACCTCCAGCTCCCCCTATGACATGTCAGTAATGCTTTAGAGCCGGGTATCAGTGAGAGAAGACAGGGATTCTATTGAGATTTGAACAAGTGAAGTGCAGGCTGAGCTAAGACTTTATCTGGGCCTATCAACCGAAATAAATCTGAAACTAACAAAGGAGCCTACGACTAGTAAGGATGGATGATAGGAGTTTGATTGTGAGCTGATCCCACTGTGATGTTCTGTCAATTTGGGGAGATGGTTGTCTAGTGATTGAGTGCTTTTCTGTTGAAATGGCTAGAATTTAGAATAATTACCTTGATGTAATTTTGACTAATCAGCGACAACTGCATCAAAACAAGTCAAAACTTCTCAAATCAAGATAAATATACGGATTTTTATGGTGCGTTCACATGTACACGCAAATCATATTTAAATTAGGACTAAAGCTGCAGCTAAACCTGGACCAGATCAGAACTAAACCAGGACTATAACAGTAAAAAGTCTACATATCAGGACTAAACTGGGCTCAAACCAGAACAGGATGTGTGACCGTACCTTAAGTCATTTAAAATTAATGGGGCTCTATCCATTTTTCTTCCATGTAATTAAAGTACCCAATTTTTCCTAATGTAGTTGAGAAAAATTGGTTTGCGTCAGTACAAATATGTTGTATAAGCTTGAGGTTAAAATAAGTCACCTGTGTACTGTCTGCATCTAATTATAAACCTGTTATGGCAAAACTGGTCTGATGATTTGGGTGGATGATGAATGCATAAAGTAAAGTAAAGGAATAATTTTGTATAAATAATAATTTCTGTTTTTCACATTCTTAAGACAGTAAAAGTAATTTCCAAGTACATTTGTTCTTTTCTCAATACAGATATATTGTAATAGTAGTTCACCAGGTGTGTGTCCTGTCACGATAATTGAAGTACAATATATTGCTGAAGTAAATACAGTCTATAAATGATAATGCTGAAACTAAACCATAAAACAGAATTTCCCACTAAAAAGTATTCTAAATGTTCAATACTGTTAAAAACATAAGCTCTTAAGTAGTGAATTTGCATCTGCATCTCATAACTGAACCTTCTAAATTCTTCTAAATGTCATATCTTATCATATTACAGAAAAATAACTAAACTTTTCTCAGTAAGAAAAGAAAATATCTCCTGGATAAATATTGACCGAAAAAAATATTGTTCCATCTTTCACATATTGAAAGATAAGTTGATATGTAAATGATCGTGTCAGGACTAGTGCTGTCTGCATCTAATTTAGTATTTTCATTTCAACAGTGGAAAGCAGGATGCAAGCCTGGTGCACTTGTTAATATTACTGCAACTACAAAAGTCCAATCTGGTCTCTGAAAGTTGAGAAACATGCTTACAAACTCTTCACAGTGAATAATTAGGATGCCGGGAGTGTGCTTCGAAAGTGAGGAATAACTTTGGACTACTGCAACAATTTAAAATGAACCAGTTGTGTTTTTTGTGTTTTTAATACGGAAAAAATCAGGTACAGCACCTTTAACAAGCAATTTCTGTAGGAGAAAATCGTGACATGAATTTTGCTGCCGTAGTGGCCACCCGTAGCGACAGGTTATAATGAATGGGCCTATAGGTTGACTCACATCCTCCAGCTGGACCATAAAGGTGACATTGGTCCCCACATTGGCGCTGAGCTCTCCGGTGCTGGTGGACAGGCGCAGGCCCTGGGGTGGTCTGGGGCGACAGCTCTGCCTCTTGGGGGAGAAGGAGTTCCGTCCCACTTCCTTACAGTTGTTGGACAGAACTTTACGGTACCTGGAAGGGCATTTGAAGTACAGTCATATATGCTGATTACTGCCAACGTCATTTATGGATTTCAACATTTCAGTTTAATTAATCTTTTTTTTTTCATATTGAGATCTAGCCGTTAAATGCTCAGTGATAATCTTGGAACTTTTAAATCAAGAGGTCTTTAAATGTACTTCTTTATGAACATTAAAAGCTCAGGTCGGTATATCGGCTGTCAGTTACTGGCTGGATTTCCCTAGATATTTGGTATATTATTTCCCAGATTAATACATTTTGTTATTATTTTTTACACAAGTGATATTTTCATTTGTAAACTTCACCATAACTACAAAAAGATAACATAAATTTGGTCAAGCAAGACAAATATCAGCAATAGTTTTTTAAAAAACACAAAGACACTTCACTAAACTGGTGGAGAAGACTCAATTTGGGTGCGATACACTTGCACTTTTAATAATGAATACTTTCTGCTGCTTTATTTGTCTTTATTTGTCTTGTGTGGCAGTTTCAAGGGCTCCATTCTTAGTTTTAAAGTTTTAACATGCAAAATTGCGCGCATTTCCCCTCGACTTTCTTTGTAACAACAGGCAAATATTGTGTTTACAAGACAAATGTGTTGGAATAGAATAATACCCTTTTGTGATGGATGGAGCATCGGAGGCCACTTACCCTGTGCTGTTAAGAAAGCTCTGACTGTTGCTACAGCTCTTAGCAGCGCCATTTGGATTAAACCAAAAGGCAGGGGAGCACTTTCCGTCCGTCTGGCGTTCCCAACCGTAATCGCTGCCAAAAAGAAGAACAAAAAAAAAAAGATGAAAATTGTTACTTCATAAAATTATAAAGTGCCACATTCCAAGGCTCTTATGTGTGAGGGCAAATACTTCACAGTTGGAGCACAGTGGCATAATTTAAGGGAGACTTGATTGTCAGACATGCAGGATCAAACAGAATTTCTCACAGATGGATAAAAGATATTTAAAATTAATTTGACCATTCATTATTAATTGGATTTTAAAAAGCCACTTGTCCACATAATATGCAAATTACAACGTTGTGATGGAAGGTTCCTAACTCAGATCCATCAGAATGATCCAGGGCTTATCCTGTTACACTGCAATTTGACATAGTTATTAAGCTGACAGAAGCTGATTTCACACTTGGGCCTGTTTAATCGCCCGAATGCACAATGTTGAAGGAATAATCGGTGAATAAAGTTTACATTTGCTCACAAACTCACAGTTCACATATTGTGTCGACTGGGTTTCAGATGACATCATAACTTTCT
>JACN01110361.1:0-12895 GCA_000787155.1 Scartelaos histophorus | reverse complement strand
TATTATGTTTTTGTTTTATATTTATTTTTTATTACTTTTTTATTTCTTTTTTTTTTTCAATCTAAAGGTGTATTGCATAACTTTCAAGGGTTCATCACCTGCTTGTTTCTATGGAGATGTCCTTGCTCTGCCTGGAATGTTCCACAGTGTGTTTTGTTTCATTCCCGTGTATTATTATTATTATTAAAATGCTTAAAATGTTCCACCTTGTGATGTCATGAAGTGGTAGTTTAAGTTAACAGAAAATACTATTCTAATGAGACACTTGCATAAGTATTACACTTTCTACACTATATACATATTATATAATGTACTAGAATATTTTGACATGGAAAAGTTATAGTGAATGTCCAGAATTACGCAAAAAAAAAAAAAAAATCAAATGTGGAACTGATTTGGTTTTGAAAATAATTTGGGGGATTTTGCTACAAAGGAATAAAAACAGACATTACATCCCAAATGTCAAATACCCAAATACATGTTCTACCATAATACGGTGGTTCTAAAACAGTATCCAAATCTCTCTGTCTCTGTACGATATATTTTCGATATCTCACCGTTCGATATTTAAACAGCAAAGCATTATGGTCTATGTAGCTCAATTTGCTTTTTAAACTATTTCTGTGCCACAACAATGAATTTAAGCAGAGACTTGTAATTGGATATGTTGTCATGGCCCACGAGGTTACTGTGAGACTTTTGACAATATTACGATATCTCTATATTCGTTATTAATGCGTCTTTAGTTCTAAATACGTTCTGCTGTGTGATTCTGAATTCTTGTAAACATGTTTAAAACATTGACACTGACCACTGACTGCAAATAAGATGCACTGTCATCACTTTCTGCTGCTTTATAAAGTTTTCCGGTTCAAAAATGACTTTCTATTCTGTATTTTCTCGGCAATTGTTAAAAGGAAAAAAAAACAGCCTTATATATTCGGCCCTCGTGCAAGTCATAATCTCATATGTGGGCTCTATTTTTAAATGTCATTTCAACAATTCGGTTTAATGTTTCACTTCACTGGTTTCCTGTTTACTGCCCCAACGGAGATATTTAAGTAAGTATCTGCGCCTGATTATAAAGCGCTCATATTAAGCTATTTTCTGATCTGTGTTCTTATGTTGTTGCCTCGTCACAAACAGACCTGGAGTTGTGTTTTGTTTTATTCACACAAATTTGACATGCAAGTTTGACATGGTGACATGCATATTTGACATGCATATTTACTGAGAACACTGTTCCACCTTGTGATGTTACAGAAAGTGCTCTACCAAACCTAACTCCAAACACCTTCACTAGAATCATAATGACTAAATGATACATTTACATGCATTTTAACTAAGTATGACTTAAAGCAGATGTTTTGTTGACTAAAGATTAGTCATGCCCATAGACCGTATATATGAATGGACATAGCTAACGCGTTAGTGTTGACTAAAGATTAGTCATGCCCATAGACCGTATATATGAATGGACATAGCTAACGCGTTAGCCGCCGCGTGCCAAACAGGAAGTGCTCCAGGAGGCTCTTCCGGCTCCTTCTGACTCTGGCTCCCATTGACTTACATTAGGATCTTGTCGCTGTCTCTCTGTATCTGCTGCAGTGATCCTCTTCATCTTGGTCTTAAAATGTTCTTATTAACCTGCTCTATGTGATCCTGAATTTTTTTCCGCTATTTTGGTAGTCAAAAAAATCCTATTCATAACATAGAGTCTGGCTCCAGATTCGAGCCTCATCTGAGCGGTGCTAAACGCTATGAGTGACGTCACACTCGCTTAGTCCACTTTTTTATACAGTCTATGGTCATGCCCAGTGACGTTGTTGGTCATTTGTTATTTTATGTACTTTCCTTATACACCACCATCATATCAGACCCTGTCATGCTACATTAAGTAATTTTTACAATGGATACTTATACTTTTACTTCACTACATTAATGATCATGTATCTGTACTTTCTATTCTCTGGACTGAAAAGTAAAAAGTACTTTTCTTTATGGTTTCAGACCTGCTGAAATGGCTGAAAGTTATTTTTAGCTTATTTAATTTGAGTTCACGTCCCAAGTTTGAGCAAACCGACTACACTAAAACACAAAACAGCCACACAAATGAAGAAATCAAACAAATCATTTAAAATTAGCCACATTTGATGATAAAAAAAAATCGGGAAATAATTTTTTTCTCTTAAAGTAAATTTTTAACTTCAATAGTTTTACTTAGATTTTTTCATGTGATACTTTTATTTGAGTAATTGTTTGCCCCTGTATCTGTACTTTTACTTCAGTAATAAAATGGAGTATTCAGGGATTTGATGAAGTACTCCGTATGATGAAGTACTCCGTAACTTCATACCATAAAATAACATAACAATAGTTTTACTTCAGTAGATTTTTTCATGTGATACTTTTATTTGAGTAATTGTTTGCCCCTGTATCTGTACTTTTATTTAGTAATAAAATGGAGTACTTCAGCGATTGATGAAGTACTCTATTTTATAGGCTAACCTCATACCATAACATAACAATAGTTTTACTCCAGTAGATCTTTTCATGTGATACTTGTACTTTTGCAGAGTAATTGTTTGCCCCTGTATCTGTACTTTTACTTAAGTAACACAATAGAATACTTCGTCCACCACTGAAATGAATACCCTAACTTCATAACATAAGAGCAGTTTTACTTAAGTAGATTTCCTCATGTTGTCTTCCGATTTATTCTCTACTCAGTCTCTTACTAGTTCTGAGACGATTCATTCTAGTCTAGAGGGAGTTTATTTGAAAATAACTTGTCAAGTAAAATGATCTTGCTGCATGGACAGATCATTTCACTACTTTTAAGTCATTTTCTGATAGATTTAAGAGTTAGTATCTGAGTTTTTTTTGCAGTGTGGTGTTACCGTGAGCAGCAGGCAGCGGTTCTCTCTGAGCGCGCCCAGAAAGCCCAGGAAGGACACGCAGGTGATGATGATTCCCGAGATGATCAGAACATGAGCCACCCCCAGGTTGGCCAGAGTGGGAGAGATGGTGGCCGCCTCGCTCAAGGTCATGTAGCTGCCCAAGCCCAACACGGCGATGCCCGAGAGCTGAAACCATCACACAAGACTGTCAACGGTCACATTTTTATAAAGAGCTTTTCCACCTTCAAGGAACTCAAGCAACTTTAGACCTGGAGTTGTGTTTTGTTTCATTCATACGTTAAACACACAAACCCTGCAGATTTAGGAATTACGAGAAGTGTTAAATTCTGCTTTTTTTTAACTCCAAACACCTATCGCTAGAGTCATTTGGATCATTTTAGCTTTGGAATTGCCAGTCTCTACTGAACTAAAGGTAAAAATGTAGCCGTTAACTTGAAAACTACCACTATATGACATGACAAGGTGGAACAGAGCATTTTGAGCTCAGGAGATTTAGACAGATTAATAATAAAGGGTTATTCAAAGAACTTTACGTTAAGGCCCCGCTCACCCATTCAGACAAACACTCACACCCCAGTGCACGCTTTGGAGGTGCAAAAAAATTTTCTTTAAACTCCCTAGACCAGAACCCTGCATTTGGTTTCATATCTGGCCAAAATATTTGGGTCCAAATTTTATGCAAATTAATTAATATTTAGAGGTTACTTAAGACACAAGAAATTGCTATAAATAGTGAACCAAATAAATTAGGTGTATTTGAATAATTTGTCATTTTATTTTGCAAACACAAACTGAAACTTGCATAAGAATCACTTAGAAAGTCCATAAAAGTTGCTTAGAAACTTGCATAAAAAATGACTAATTATACTTGAAAATATAAATTAGTCAATTTCCAGGAAACTTCGTGCAGCTTAAGCAACCTCTAACACCTCCTTTTTCTTCCAAATTTCTTCTTAAATCATCTTTTGGAGACTAAAAACGAACACTGGGGATGGGTGGATGATGATGATGATTATTATTAATATTGTTATTATTGCCCATACCTTCATTTACAGATAAAATCACGATCATGCATGACAAACTTCTCTGATTTGCTCTGATTTCTCTGATTCAATAGTTTTAAGTAATTTTCTGATCCAGTGAAGTATTTATATCTTATTTTATGATAACTTGTCAAGTAAATTTACATTGCTGCATGGACTGATAAATTCAATAGTTTTAAGTTATTTTCTAATCCAATGAAGTATTTATATCATAAATTTTTGCCAAGGTTTTTTACAGTGTGTGGAGCAGGTTAATACAAACATTTTAAAACCAAAATGAAGAGTCTGACAGCAGCAGATACAGAGAGAGGGGCCACAGTTTGTCAGTAGAAAGTGAGTAGGAGCCAGAGTCGATGGAGCCAGAAGCACCATTTGCACATACTGTCTGTGGATCTGAATGTCAGCGGTTCACGTCCTGCTTATGACATAACCACCACTGGTAGAAGGTCAGATCCACACCCCCACAGTTTGGCTTTACAATTCCAACTCTTACAAATGAATACTTCCACTGTGTCCTTAGGCAACACACTTGATCCCCCTTCACCTCCTGTGTGCATCATTTAGTAGCCTTTCACATACTAGGTTTCAAGAATAAAGATGAACTGCAGTTACCAATACTTTGCAGTGACATCATGGTGGGGGTGTTCTACATGAATCTGTATTTGTGGAATATTTAGCAGTTACCATGGTGACAAAGCATTAAGATCGTCTATGAAAACTCGAGAAATAAATAAATGGATTTAAAGAACACATTTTCAGTTGGCTAATCGTGACTGTAATTTTCTGCATGAGAGACTTCAGCTCACCAGCTAAATCTGCACTTTCTGGTCAGATTGCATTAAAATAACACTCAGGTTAAGTCTAACTTGAGTAACAGAAGGAGGAAGTTTGTCAACTGGACAAAACTTTATTTTGGTCAAACAGGTTTTGAAACTTTACTGCAAACAAGTCTGCCCTACAAATAACATAATAATATCAGGTTTGGTCAAAAAAGAGTTAATGTCATTTTGAGGTATTTGAGACCTCCTTTATCATGGGAATAAATATACTAAAAAATATTGAACTCAAAATTGACCTTTGACCTTTATTTGACATTTACTGTACCCTGCCTTTGTACTGTGCCAAACATGACGAGTCGTGCAAATGCAAAAGGCAGTGACACTTTTAGTGCCTTTTGCCTTTGCACGACTCCTAATTTTACAATAACTTCCAAATCAGGGTCAAAGGTCAATTTTGAGCTCAGTAGTTTCTGCATACAAATATTTCTTCATTATAGCAAACTAGTTGTCATATTCTGAAA
Organism: Scartelaos histophorus; assembly: GCA_000787155.1. Lineage (NCBI taxonomy): Eukaryota > Metazoa > Chordata > Actinopteri > Gobiiformes > Gobiidae > Scartelaos > Scartelaos histophorus. The sequence goes on along the minus strand of JACN01110361.1, from coordinate 7,631 downwards.
GCCCTTCATATTATATTTTTGCCTGGACAAAACAAAAACTATGAAGTCATTTTTTCTCAGTTTCACACTCTGGAGAGTTAAGGTCTCTTGCCTTTGTAGGGCAGAAGTGTGAGTTTCAGAGTATTTTCAGTGTATTTAGCTCCTCCCTTCAGGTAGATAAGGCAGTGTCCTCCAGCATCTGACCAGAACTGAACAAACAGCTTGGGTGAGCTGCAAAACGAATTAGACCAAAATAACCTTAATCCAGTTGACAAATTGAATTTCTCCTTTGCCATGGATTCTGCCTGGATGACTGAGGGATTTACACACATCTTGAGTAACAGAACTTCTAACACAGCAGTGCTTTCAGTTTGCACCACACCCCATGAGAATGTTGATGTCAGATGCAAAGTAAATCAACCAATAAATTGGCCTAAAAAATTAACTTTATCATTTTCCCCTTTAAAAAAAATCCCGGTTTGTTGTGGTTGGTTATAATAAAATTGTGGCGTGCATAATTAAAAAAAAATGTTCTGCACTCGTCCCATGTGAGCCAGGGAAGACACATTTTCAGTGTATTTTAGTCATTATTAAGCAGCTATTTTGTAATTTACCTAAACAAATGACAATTCTTGCCTCTCTTTACTGTTGACAGGGATCAAATTGGTCAAAAATTGGGACACCTGAGACATTTCTTGTATTAGGTTGAGATAAATCAGTGGTTTTGGATAAATCTCGTGGGACAGGGGATACAAGGCTCAAAACTGGGAGTGTCGTGGGTAAATAGGTCCCATTAGGTCCCATCTGGTCCCCTACCATAAGGTGAATAATAATTTAAAATGCTTACAAAACACAAGAAGTTCGCTACACACATGGTGAACTTGAGAAATTTCAGACAGGCCTGAGCCATGGTGTCGTCTTTATTTAAACCTGAAAAAAAAAAGAAGAAGAAGACATTAAATACATGACTCAAGAGAGTTTTAAATGCATTGTGTGCAAGCTCGTCACAGCAGACAGGAAGTTGATATCACTCACTTCCTGTGCTCCTTTTTATTTGACTATCTCTAGCCACAAAGAAACCAACCGCAGTTCCTCATTGTTAAAACTGATAACATTAAAACCCGATTAGAATCTGAGCCTGTGTTGTTTATTATTACACTATAGACTCATTTAAAATCCTGTATCATCAGAATGTTTCAAATTTTGGAATGGAGACAAATGATGAATTTTCAGTGATGGTTTAACATAATAACAAAAAGAAAAAAACATTAGTTCATTTGCTTTTTAATGGTGAAAAGTCTCTTCTTATATGAACAAATAGCATAAACCACAATTGTAAGTGTTTTTATATCGAGCTGTGGTGTCTGAGTAGTTTTCATTGGACAAATTTCACTTTTAACAATTCAGTTTTTGAGATTTTGTCATATCTGAAGTTTTCCCATTATAATGATGTTTCACTTTTGCCTCCATTCCAGGATTTAGAGTGTTTTTATGATCATTTAACGCGTCTTCTGGTGACTTTTTGGGATTTTAAATTGATGTCATACTCCCAGACGAGGTTTTTTTCCTTTAATCACATTGAACTGTGCTGTGAAATATCCAAAAGGTCATTTACAAGTCAGATCTGTGGAGAGGCGACCCCACTCACCGCCACAGTGCCTGATTTTCTGTGTATTTTCAAGCTATAAACCCGCCTGTAATCGAATAAATGTAAAGTAGAGCTGTTTAATGTCTTACTTCGGAACATTCCAGGCAGATAAATGACGTATCCATAGTAACAAGCAGGTGACGGAGCCAACCACAAAGTTACACAGTGCCTCTTTAAATATTGTTGGCCTATGGAATGTTGTGACTGCAAAACCTGTAATACAATTTCTACAACTTAACCTAACTTAGTATATCCTTAATGTTCACAAATTTGGCCTTTTTTATTTAAAATTTTTAATCTCATGTTACAAATATACCAAATCCAACGTACCAATTTAAACAAATAGACAGAGAAGGCCTATATTTCGCAAAACCAAACTATACCAAAACTTTTAATGTCATGGGATGTTGTACAATGCTCGTATTTGTGTTAAAATATATTAAAAATGTTGTATTTATTTATACGTTAACAAGAAATATTTGGTTTTGTAGTTATCTCGATTTACTTTACAGCTGCTAAAAAGTACAAAAAGTGAAATCAGAGGTTAGAACAGATACTCTTGGTTTAGTGTTAGACTTGGTTGAATATTTTTAAGGGATATTTGAGAAAAAATAAAAACATTTAGTAACATTTTCATATTTACCCTATGAACAAATATAAATATAAATGCTATATACTATAAAAAAAGTTATAAATGTCACTTTATATGATCAAATTTGAGCATTATTTTCAAGATAATATAGAAAGTTCAACAAGTTTTAAAAAATTGTCATTATTATTTAGTTTTTAGCATTAGTTAGTAGTGTTATTTATAGTCTTTAACCCTTTTTCAGTGTTATATTATTAAGTAATTAAAAAAAAAAAAAACTTCAGTTTTATTTGTGGTTTACGGTTTTTAGTGCTAGCTAGGGTTAATGTTATTTACAGTCTTTAACGCTTTCTTAAAACAAAAACAAAAAGGTAGTAAGTCACTATTCAATATTATTAGCATAGTATTGTAAGCGATATTGTTAGCGGTATTTTCTTTTCTTCATTTTATTTCTATGTAGTCAAATAAATCCTGAACATACCTTTGTTGAAATGCAGTCCGGCCTCACCTCTGCCTCGTTTCTGTGCGTTCTGTCACTTACTTCCTCTAATGACATCGACTTCACATCTGCTCGTCTCACTTCCTCTTTCGGTGCGTTCAACGGAAAAACTCATGATGCTCGAACTGCACCAGCGCAGGGGCCACCCAAAATATCCCCGGCCAAAACCGTGTGGGTCTCTATTAGAAAACTGGCTACAAATAACACTGAAGTTACCGTACGCTAGCAATGATAAGTAGTGTTCAAGTAGAAGTAAAAAGTCCAAGAAATTACTCAAGCAATAGGGAAAACTACTTCTCCAGAAAGAGTAACTTAACTTAAAGAGTATCTGTCGGGGCGTAACATCTGATTTAACCACATATTAAATCATGCACAAAGTCTGGTGTTTTCACAGAATGGACACAAAGGAGAAAAAGGAGAAGTGTTCATATTGTCAACATGAAGCTAGACTACGACATAAGTAATAGTACTAATAGTAGTAAAGATTAGTGGTGGACCCATAGACTGTATAAAAAAGTGGAGTGTGACGTCACTCATAGCGTTTAGCACCGCTCAAATGAGGCTCGCGATGCTAACGGTTACAGGAGCCAATCTGGAGCCAGACTCTATGTTATGAATAGGATTTTTTTGACTAACAAAATAGCAGAAAAAAAATTCAGGATCATGTGTCGCGGGTTAATAAGAACATTTTAAGACCAAGATGAAGAGGATCACAGCAGCAGGTACAGAGAGACGAGCGACAAGATCCTTATGTAAGTCAATGGGAGCCAGAGTCAGAAGGAGCCGGAAGAGCCTCCTGGAGCACTTCCTGTTTGGCACGCGGCGGCTAACATGTTAGCTATGTCCATTCATATATACGGTCTATGGGTGGACCGTTATCAGCGTTAACGTGCTGCGATAATGTGGGGCGACATAAAAAATATCGCCATTAATCTATTGTCGAAGTTGGGCAGGGAGCTGGGTCTATATTAAGCGAACTATGAGGACTTTCACTTTTAGCACGGATGTATACCCCGCCGAATTGTAACGAGTTTTCGAACCTGTAGCTACTGTGAAATACCACAACGAACGCCACACGCCAACATGGAGGCAGCTACGAATCCGCCAGGTTTGCTTCATGGAAAATTCATTTTTAAAAAGCTTCCCAATGGAGACATCGACAAGTCTAAAGTTGTCTGCACTTTATGCAATGTAGAAATAGTTTACTGTAGGAGATCTACCAGTCTCAAGTAGCACCTAAACACAAAGCATCACTTAACGAACACTGATGACGGGTCAAGCACTGAAACGCCGGGGAAGTGCAAACGAGGCGCGGCTCTATCAGACAAGCTAACTAATGTTCTTGCTCATTGGAGCCACTAGCTGCCGACCCATCAGCGTTAATCTAGATTAATTATAAAATGTCAATGAGATTAATCTAGATTTTTTTTTTTTAAATAATCTATGCCCACCATTAGTAAAAATATTACTCAGGTAGAAGTTGTAACAGCCCCAGGCCTCCAGTTTTGACTTTTCTGTGTTTTAATTCCTTTTACTGTCTGTGCCGAGTTCCTGCTGTGAGATCCCTGGTCCCTGATTGGTGGAGCACCTCTACACCTGCCTAGTTTTAGTTTTGTTTTGTATCTTTTGATTTGTCACTCGATTCTGTTCTGTGGGTTCATGTGATTTTTCTTTGGGTTTGGTTTAATTTTGTTTTACGTGTCCCTTAGTTTAGTCACTTGTTTTTGCATAAACCCACGTGACCTGTTTGTGGCTCAAACTCATGACACGTTATTTTGTTTCTTAACTTAGGTTATTTTCAGTACATATTTCAGTGTGTTTTGTTAATTTAAACCTTTTACATTTCTGTTAATTAAAAATGATTGTTAATTTAAACCTTTTACATTTCTGTATCTTAATTTATTCCATTTTTCCATCTTGGTTTTTGTTACTTCCCTAACACTAGCAGAGCTGGGTCACAACAGGAGTAAAAAGGCACAATATCTTTATCTAAGTGTATGTAACTGAACCCCCCTCTGAATAAGGCTGTGTTTATATGATTATGGTTTGAAAAGAAGACGCAAAAGTGCCATTGCGTCTTCACGTTTATTCCACGTTTATGTATTTGGGAGGAAATCTGCCTACGGTGACTCCAAAGTATGTGGAATTGGACTGTGTGCATGCCAGGCCTCTAGGTGGCGCTGTGATACATTATTGTACTGTATGTATGGGAGGTAAATGCGCACACAACATGAGCAGATCTGACCAGAGTTTCGCGTCTTGGGCAGTGTAGATGGAAGCGCTTCGGCAGAGCGGATTCAACTTTTCTGCTCAACTTCCACTTTTTCCAAGCCCCAAAAAAAACACTGTTACTTTCGATCAAATATATCGTCGTTTTTACCTCCAAGCGTTCTCGTGGAAACAGGCCCTCAGATTGCTAATGGATACTAATGCGCTTTAAGGTATTGCCAAGATTGTGCTTTAAAAAGAAAAATAGTTTAATTAATTTGCCATTTTGAAGTGTCCTGAGCAAGACAAACAATCAGTTACCACATTTAAAGATCTAGACCCAGGCTATACAATGCGATTTTTATCCCAAAAGATGTGATTTGGCAAGATTTAGGAGGTCAAACAAATCATAGTGCAAATACTTTAAAAATGTTAAAAACTATATTCATTATAACATCTTATATACCTGTACCGAAAATGTACCTGTGAATTCATGGAGTCAGTATGTAAGTCATGAGTCAGAATCCTGTTTTACTTTGACATTTTAGCCCCGTCCACTTAGCCCTCTCTGCCGTGAAACTGCACGATGACACAGAACTACTGCGTGGGATAGTGTCATGAAGTTAGTTCTTTATATGTGTTTTTTTTTTTTCTATTTATGTCCCGTTACTCTGTCAAAGCCTCCGTGACAGAAAATCTGAAAAAAGTTGGTTGGTTACCCATAATTCTTAGTAACAAAGTGTCAAAATCAGTTCAGAATCAGCCCCATTAAAGAATATTTTTTCTTTTGTTCTCAACATTTGTCATACTTTCATTTCTGCTTTAAGTTTAAGAAAGAATTCTGAAGAGGTCGATAGTGCGCAATACTGACAAAAATAAAACTCATAGTATATCCTCATATTGATATTCTTATATTCAAATTGTTTAATTGTTGTTTAATACATTAGTAGAGACTTATTTGGTAAATGTAAAATGACGCAAAAAGTACAGAAATATCACCTTATTTGGAAGTTAGAAGTAACCATAATACAATATACTGAAATTTGAAATTTTGCATATTGTCAAAGCTGTATTATCCCTGTTTGCTTATAATCTCACTCAATCACAATCATTGTACAACTAATCAGTCAAATGTTTTCAGATGTTTTACTTGATTTTGGTGTCAAGTATTCATTCAATTTACATCATATCTTAAAATACAACATTTTCCAATAACCCTGATAGAAGAACATGATTCAGATTGAGCTGCCATGTCCACTTAGTCCCTTCTTCCTTTCATGGGCTCTATTCACGTTACGTCAAAAACTGGGAAGACGTTTTGGAAACGACGACAGCTTCCAGTATAGTTCCCGACACTGTGACGTAAATGTGCTCAGCGGTAAAATGAAGACTGCGTACGTACAAGCTGTTTGGAATCATCTGAAATTTACCACAGTCGTCTCTTTGGAGTTGTACGACAGCGGGGAAATGATGGAAACTGAAGTATGGTTGGAAGTGTGGGTTAGCCGAACATAACGGAATGCTACAATGACATTTAGATGAAGAAAACTGGGACATTTTCTCAGTTTTCACAGATTTTCTCAGATTTACGACCACGAACAGAGCCCAAAGGAGTTGTCATCGCACATTCCAGACGTCTTCCTGGTTTGTGATGAAAGCGTGAACAGAGCCTATTGTGAACCATATAGGAACAACCTTTTAGGACACTCATATTGTACATCGTTTTCATGCAACAAAAAGCCTTTAAAGTGCATATGAGAGAATTCATGTTTTGAAAAATAATTCCTTAGTTTGGATAGATAAAACTTGGTAACTTTGTAAACCTGGTTAGCAGTAATTATTGATTGTAGATAAGTAAAGTCAGGGGTCTCCAACCTTTTTTCTCTAGTGAGCTTCCTTTACAAAACAACCCCAGAAAGCTACCGATTTCACCAGTTGCAAAAAGTAAGAGCCACAGCCTTAGATGAGGAACTGTTAGATGCCTATAAAACATAAACCGTTATCCATTTATCAGTGCACCATGTTAGGCATCAATAATATACATTTACATTGGAAGATAATTAAATGAACTCTTTAACTCTTGACTTGAACTGAGTGAGTGTGAGTTGTCCTGTAGATGATTTGACATCAACCTGCCGAGGGACTGAAGATGAAAATGAGCCATGCTGGCTATAGTCTTTACATATTTACATTGTAAATGCTCATTAATATGTGCTTGTTCATTAATATGTGCTGTCACTTTAAAAATGTATTTGTTTATTCTTTATTTAATAGGACCAGTGCATATTAATGAACATCTACAACATTGCAATAGAAATATGCCAGATGATAGCAAAAAAAATACCAATTTCCATCTGTAGTCCTGAGGCAGGTGACACCACAAATTTAACAGCAGAACAATAAGAAGTAACAAATGGACAGTTAAACACTAAACATGTCCACAAGTCTGGTTTTCCTTTAGCCACTGTTTCAAATGTGAAAGTGGCCAGAGTGTCTCTTATAATAGGAAATTGTTCTAGAACTTTGTCCAAATGTCTGTGTGGGACTCACGGTTCCCCTGGGATGTGGCTCTACTTCCCACTGACAGTCTTTGTTTTAATAAAGTCCTTTGTAAAAAAAAAACACCCATACTTAAAATGAACAATATTATTAAACTTAATCAAATTGTACTTATCTAAAATAGTACACACTAGGGCTGCACGATATTG
>KN512884.1:8062-51107 GCA_000787155.1 Scartelaos histophorus | reverse complement strand
AGAAAATAATTGAGAAGCACTGGTCTATTGGCAACTTGTTAGCCATTTTTGTTTTGATATTTTGTTCACACACTCAAGGCTGCAGTCCCACACCCTCTCACGTATATGGGCGATAATTCACAGTTCGGTTTGTATTGCGGTTTAAGGTCGTGGTTTTTGGTTCTGTACAGTTCTGGCCATTTTTTCTTTTAATCTTTAATACTCCAGAAATATACGTATATGCTATGCTCGTATATGCTATATGGCTTAATTATCCACAATTTTGGATACATCATTATTTTTAATGATGTATCCAAAATTTTTATAAAATTATAGGTAGTATAATGTTAATCATTTGATTTTGACTTTAAGCACATTATTGAAACCATCCCTGAGGAAAGCCCGGTGATATTTTTTATAAAATAAGGGAAGACATTGATGATTTCAACATGCTTTTCATTTATTTGGCAAAAAAGGAGAAGGTGTCTACAGGACAGAAACAGGACATTTTTTAGCCATATCGATAGCAAAGGCCATAAATAGGCCTACATTCACTCAACCAGCTCAACACAAAATGGTATCAACAATGCTTCTATTCCCTGAGATTGATATATTTTTCCCCTTGAAATTAAAGTGCAGTATTTCTAAAGATATGGCTCGAGTTCTAATCTAAACTTAAAGTGCCATCGTAATATAGCTATTAAAAGCAAATGCTGTGCAGTACAGCACAGAGGCCCATAGTAATGCATTGCGGATGTACTTGAAAAATATCTTTATAAAACCACAGCCAGGCCTAAGTGACAAATATGTACATGTGCAAGTGTAGTGCAATGTAGTGTTATAGATGAGTTACGAGGATATATTATTATAATTCTTCAGAGAGTAACACCTAAAGCCCGTACAGTCAGTTAACTACCACAGTGGCACCTGCGGGGGGCGCCTGTACGCACTGTGCGTACCTTGAATGTCCCCATTAATTCCAAATGAATGTCCCAAGTTAGGCATGGAGGAGTGTGACAGTGATTATTGACTAAACTGTTCACCGAGTCACCTAGTTTTAATGTGCGCGGGATTGGGTTGGGTCCCAGTATTTGAACACATTTACTCAGAGCCACATATAGAATAGTAAAATTTTACAGCGCGCCAAAGGGAAACAGGTCGCATATAAGGCTACAATGCGCATGCTGGGAACCATGGAGACCGCGCAGCGCGTACACCTGTTTTTTCATGAACTGTGCCACCCATACTCATATATTATTCACTGCTTTATCAGCAGTGCATAACATTGTTAGTAATTTTAGTTTTGCATTTTGTTCTTATAAAAACTTATAAAAATGTTTAAAACAGCCAATTTAACTAATGAATTTTTGTGAAAAATATTACTTAAAAAAAACAAAAAATTCAAATGCATTGTGAATCGATTTGGGAATTGTGCAATGAAGTATCACAATATATGTCACTGAATCAATTTTCTAATTACTAATTGGTGACAGCAGCATTCTCGCCCCCACTCCCAGTATTGGCTTTTGCAGGCCTGATACTACCTGCCATACTGCCATAACTCACAGGTGTTCTCATATTGTGCATCTGTACCTTGGTCAATAAAGTCTATGTTCCCGCCCCCTCTCCCGCCTTCGTTTCTCAACCAATTGACTGCAGTCTAGCTGTCTGGTTTGTCTCCATTTATACTGGTTGTGCAAAGTTGATAGCACCAGAATGGATGGCTCTCATTGTTGTGTGTTATGTCCACATTTCAGGTTGATGATGGCCACGGACTTTGCCCAGCGTGCCTCATCCCTGACCACCTGAGGGAGACGTTGTTGAACAAATCATTGAACTGCAGTTTCATGCCACTTGTTGTCAGGGTGGTTAGGATGGCAGAGCTAAACCCTGCAGGTACCATTGCCTCCTCCTAGGCATTTAAAGCGTCTTTCTGAGATTACAGTTTACTGGATCAGTAGCTGTTCGCCCTCCTGGCCCAAGGGGCCAGTGAATCCCCTGATGCAGCCCAGGGGCTACTACTCCATGTATTTCATTGTACCCAAAAAGACAGAGGGATTTCGTCCCATTTAGGATCTACAGGGACTCAATAATTTTTGAAGGTCTTACCATTCCACATGCACACCACAGCAAAGGTTCTTCAAACCCTTGCAATAGAGGAACGGTTCACATCTATAAACCTCAAAGACGCTTACTTTCATGTGCCCATTGTTCCACAACACCGGAAATTTCTCAGGTTTACCTATTGAGACCATAATTGGCAATTCCGGGTTCTCCCATTTGAGCTCTGCCTTCACACACCCAGTGTGTGAAGGCAGTCCGTGCCTCTCAGGATGGGGTGCTGTATGGCAGCACAGGACAGTTCACGGTTCAGGTTTGGGTCTACCAGTGATCGTCTTAAATAGACCACATAAATGTTTTGGAGTTGAGTCCTGTCCATTTGGCTCTCAGGAGCTTCCTGTCACGCCTAAGAGGAAACCATGTTCTCATTCGGTCGGACAACTTCGATAGACATGAACCATCAAGGGGGTATCAAATCACCACGATTTGTCAGCGTTTCCTAAGACCTGTTGACATGGGCTGCTCCACGAATGGGGTCTCTACCCAGAGGAGGTGCACAGGATCTGGAACCTTTTTGGGCGGGCAGAGGTGGATCTGTTCGGCTCAAAGAAGTCGACTCACTGTCCTGTATGGTTCTCAGGAGGGAGCCGGGTTCTCTGGGACAAGATACAGTGCACACACTTGCCCTCCTGTGCCTCCTCTATGCTTTCCCCCCTCTTCCTCTGATTTGGCCAACCCCACAGAGGGTTCTCTAGGAAGGCCACAGGCTGTTCCTGGTCCTTCCATGCTGGCCAGCGCGACCGTGGTTTCCGTTGCTGTACAGTGTGTGCAGTTTCCCATTCAGATCAGCCGTTTCTGTGTTACGGGGGTAACGGGGGAAAAGGGCTGCCCTCCCTTTAAAGGGAAAGGGGTCCCTTTAGAGAAAATATGTGGTGCTGCATCTTGGGTTTCACCAAGATTTTACAACATCAATGTGTTTGCTCCACAACCTCTTGGCGTGGTTCCTCAAAGATCTCTGGGCTCTTCTAAGATACATGCTCAGGATCCTTCATGACATAGCTGGTTTTAATCATTCAGTACATCTGGCAGTCAGGAGGGATGAAATAGAATGAAAGTTACGCATGTAACTCTGGTTCTATGAATAACGGATGACTGCCAGAGATACTCTGTCACGAGGATTCTTATGGTTCTGCGTGAAAATGAAGACTCTCTAGGAACAGTGTCACGGATGACACGAGACTATATTACAGTCATCCTGGGTCACAGGTGTGACTCATTTAGTATTACTACTCGAACTGCGCATGTGCAAAGGGAACATTCAGTGCTTTCAGCACCGTCCTCTGGCGGTCATCTGAGATTCAAAGAACCATAGTTTATTATTATGCACTTTGGCTTTGAGACACTATAAACGCCTGCACTAAAGACTGGATGTCTCTAAGTTAGGAAACAGATTTTCTTTTCCCGCATTTTTATTTTAGAAAAATGATTCATTTTGGAACCCTACATGAGGCATAAGTGAGAACAAATCTGAGCACTCAAGCCTCAAATGCAGGACAGTAAAGGATTACTCAAACATGCATGAATCAATCAAAACACAACTGAGTGAGATAATGATGAGGAAATAATAATGCTATGGTTAGAAGCTGATAATACTGGGTTTGTCACAGTACGTTTCTTCAGTAAAAACATACAGTAGGGTAAAGGCTGGGACTGAACAGGGTGACAGAGATTCATTTCAGTCATTCAGTGAATTTGGATAGGGTGACACTCACTTGGGGATGAGCTGGCTGGACGTCCCATTGGGCAGCAGAGGCTCAAAGGCAGACTGAGCACTTCCTCCACTGTCATTGCGTCTGCCACGCACAAAAGGACACAGGCTTACATGGGTTACTGTGGGTGCATCAAGTGCTTTAGGTTTTAAAAATCCAGTTCAGTCCATTTAAAGCGAGAAGAGAAGAGAGAAGTGTGAGAGAAGTGTGAAATCTGAAATGTTGAACTAATAGAAGAATCCTAGGAGTTTCCGATTTTGAACTATGGGAATAGAAAGTTGTTTTTCGCTGTTCCTCTGTGTGTTACTTGGTTTGTCAAAAGTATTGAAAATCACATATTAAATCAACATAAAAAATATAGCCGCAAGTGGCGATGATCCTTAAGTAACCCTGCCATTTTTCTTAAAAAAATAAAAAAATACAATAAAATGGTGGACTTCCGGTTTGTAAAAGGGCGTGGTCACAATATTTTTGTACTTTCTTACTTAGGTCTGTTCAGGCTTGAGTTGTGCACTCACAATTAAATTATTATTTTGAGTGAAATTGGCCAAAGTTTGTGCAAATTGCTAGGTGGCGCTATTGGACTTTTTTTGTATTTTCTTACATCAATCTGTTCAGGGTTGAGGTCTGAACCTACGATTCAAGTTTGAGTGAAATCTGCCAAAGTTTGTGCGATTAGACGATTTTTACCATTAGAATAACATGGAATTTATGTCGTTACTATGGCAACACCATAAAAAATATGACATGGGTGTCATTTACTTTTTTGATCAGGATTTAAAAATTATTTTGTGCAAAATTTAAGACATTTTTGAAAAACACATTTTTTCTCCCATATTAAAATTTGTTTCAACCTGCAATATTGGCTTGCCCCCTGGTGGTGCGGACGATGTCGGTGTAATAGTAATATTTTTTACTTGTCTTGTCATGATCTTCTACTGGGTCAAATTTCATGATTCTACGTGCAATTTTTTCAGGTGTAATTCCATATTATATTCCATATATTCCATTCCAATATTCCAATATGTTGTTTGGGGGCGCTGACGAGCCATTTTAGTTGGTTACTTTAGGAAGTTTAGTTATTTTAGGAAAATAAAAATAGCCAAAAGTTAGAGAAGCGGATGTTTTACCAGTTTCAGGACTTTTTGGCATTGTTTAGAGGGTGAAAAATGGGTGAGATGGTTAGAAGAAAAATAATAATAAGAAGAAAGAAAGAAGAATATTCTGATACGAGAACAATATTCCGCTTTTTTTGGCCGACAGCCTATACATATTCGGAAACCTCTGGCGCATTGCTACATGATGGCAAGGGTCCATGGTCACTGTAGGCGAGTCACGTCGCATCATTTCACTTCCCGGCCACTAGTAGCATCGCTTTGCGATACTAATAGGCCCTTCGCCAGCATCTGGCGCTTAGGCCTAATTACTCCCAGAACTAAATATTACTAGGTATCTACATGCAAAAAGTCTCATTCACAGGACAGAAGCTTTCCTGAATAGCTTTAGAATGCTCTTCAGCAGGCTGGACGAGGAGTTAAGTGACAGAGACAGCGATTGGTAGTCTGGCCTTACCTCCTCTTGCTCCTCTGCTGGAGTGTGAAGCTGCTCCCCTCGTCCACTTCTCTCTTGCGGCTCTCCTTCAGCACCTTAAGCACACTCTCCCTGGAGCAGGGGTCGGCTGTGGGGCCAGGGAACACTGGGCTGCCCACATGCTCCAAGCTGAAACATGTATAGACAAAGTCAGCACAGGATTTATCCTTCGACCATCAGAAAATGAGTAAATTAACCAAATGGGCCAAATAAAATTTTTGTTACGTTAACGTAATAAGTAAAAGACTTCAATCAATCAGATTGTAATAGTTGTTTTAAAATGGATATATTGATCCCAAAGGAAATGTAATTGTCAGCAGCAACAATTACATATAATAAAAATAAAGCAGTCCATCCATCCTCTCATTTACAGTGATGTGCTGTACAGATGTTGCACAGGGAGTTCATGCAAAAAATGTTGAAGAGAAAAGCACTAGGAAACAATGTATTTACATGAAGCCAGGCTAAACTTGTGAATCTATCTAAATATTAATATACTAAACTAAATATTAATTTTAAAAAATTAAATACAGTCCTATTTCTAAATGACACCCAAAACCACCTATGAGTGGCTCCATCCGGCCGGGCGATCTTCACTGTCACTGGGCTGGAGACTGAGGAGTTCCGGGGTCTAAGGACACTCTTTTGCCTGAAGCCATCCCACCTGAGTGGCAGGACCCCCACAGAATGTGCCCCCTGCTGCTGGAGGGGATAGTGGCGCTGGGGGGTGATGGTGAACCTGGATCCTGACCCTAAAGCCTCTCTGGGACAAAAACACACAAACATGAATGAACAGAGCCCAAGCAGGTTCAAATTTAAATATTTTTAATGGGCTAGGAGATGGCCACAATTGACCATTTAAACACTGTGACGACTCACTGTTTACACCCCACAGACAGCCTTTTAACTGCATGAGACATACCAGTAAATATGTTCCCATTGTTTTAATTTTAAAAATACACGGATTACTTAAAAGGTCAGAGTCAAGTATGAGCACCATTCCATTTACATCATGGTTAACACCTCTGCACTTGTGTTTTGGAACCTCCCGGATCGGACACCTCTGGCCCGACGTACAGCTCATGTTTGAGGGAACCGCTGTGGATCTAATCCGCACTGGCGTTGGAGGCGAACACTCATTCATAAGAACCTTTGCATGTCTATGATAATCGCACTCACCCGGTAAAGGACAGCCTGCGTTTCGGAGTGTACACTGCATAGTTGGGTTTGGCGAGCCCGAGCCGAAGCTGTTCCCCGGGGTTCCGCGGAATCCTGGCTCGGAGAGAATTTTCCGACTGCGGACTCTCGGCTTTGGCGATGTAACTCCCCATGAGCAGGTCTCGCGGACTGAAGAGAAATGACTCGCTATTCTGAGCCTCGTGGCGATACGGACCGCCCGATACAAACCTACGTTCGTAGGGATGCGATGGTTCCCGAGATGGGAGCTTGCTTTTGCCGAGGATGAACTTTTCCAGCCTCCGCGAAGGCACCGACACCCCGCTAACCCCCCAAGCCCAGATCCAGCGCCGCAGAACGCTTTGAATGTTCGCTCCAGACCGAGGATACAAGCCTAACCGTCCGAGAAGTGCTTCTGGACTGCGGCAACAATGTAAAATGACAACAAAGACGAGAATGGCAGAAAAATAGCGTAAAACAGGCCAATAATATAGCGCTAGAGTTAGGATTCCCAGAGCAGAAAAGAGCGCTAAATGTCTGCTCCGCGCGGGGGACATGGCGGCCTGAACGCCGGCGGAAAAAGGACTCAAACACTTCCGGGGCAGCTTCCTTGTACGGGCCATGTGCGCACGCGCCTTCTGCTGAGTGTTCCACGTGATTGTTCCGTGCAGTTCATAGTAAACATAAACTGTAAACAAATGCGAAGAGAAAACGGCGAAGTGCTGGTTCTTAGATAAATCTTTATTCACATCATCTCAGATTAGGGCATGCAATTCTCCTTTCGTAACAAACACAAAATGGAAGCCATAATACATTTATGGTTAGGGATACATTTTCTCTTTCTTAGAATCTAAACATCCATCCATCCATCCATCTTCTCCCGCTTAATCCAGCTGGGTCGCGGGGGCATCACTGCCCATTACTCTGTGCACCAGACCCAGACCCTATGAACCCCTCTGCAGGTTTTGAGCCCACAGGAGGGAGGGACTGACGGTCAACGGTCCCTGATTGTAAACTGTTCATAGGGGTGTTGCATGTTTTTGGTTGATGGGGGAAACCGGAGCACCCGGAGGAAACCCATCTAAGCAATTTCGAGTAATTTATATTAGGGTAATTTAAATGGATTGGACAACAAGGGAAAATGTTGGTCATTATTTGTAGACAATTAGAATAAAAAAGTAACACATTTATTATATCAAAGACACAAGAAAATATAACTAAAAAAGAATTAGTTCCAAAAATGAAATCCTATTGGCATCCTAAGCACTGCCTTTAAGATGTATAAAAAGTAGAGTGGACTTGGTCTGCATATCTACAGGTCTAAAATGGTTAATGGACACAGGTTAGGAACATAGACTAAATAGAGCTGGGACACTTTGATAAATACAAGGAGCAAATACAACAATAGAAATACATGGTGCCCAAATGAGCAGTAGAGAATTTGTCAGTGAGATGTCACTGAGCTCTTCCTGAGCCGGTTGCTCCGCTCTTTAGCGCTGTCTGTAGACATCTGTACCTCAAAGGTCTTGTCAAACACACTATGGTCCACACGGAATGCCTCCTTCTCCAGTGAAATGCACGACTCAAAGCGGTGACCCCACAGCACCTCATCCTCTGTGTAGGATGTACGGGCCTGGCATGTCATGCCTGCAGCACAGACAAGAACACTTCTCATTAGAGCCAGACTGTATATGCTCTGACACTGGTCCCATGATCATACTTGGGATGTACTTTGTAATAACAAATATTGTTGTTTTCAATCTAGTATTAAAATATGGCTATGCTCTTTAGCTTGGTTAAGTAGAGCTACAGTGGATATAGGTCAGTTCATCTGATATGTGAGTGTGAATACCTCTAAACTGAAAGGTTACCCTGTTGTCGTCTGTGCTAGACTCAGAAGCCAAACATACTGTATCTGTAAGTAGAGACCCACCTGAGGCTTCCACGATGCCTTCCAGGATGACTATGATCTCAAAGGTCTCTTTACGGAGGCGCTCGGCCCCCACCTCCCAGAAGGGACTGCTGTCATTGATGATGTGCGTGATGGTCTGAGGCTCCACTAGTAGCAGCCGGTCGCCTCCGGTGTCATAGCCCAGGTTAATCTCAGACTGTTCCAGGGGGATGAACTCACCCTCCTTGGTCTGCCGAGACTTGATGAGCTTGGCACGGACCTTGGCATCCACCATGTGGCTCTCCCGCAGGTCGCCTATGCGGAAGAGCATGCATAGTTTGTCGTCTCGTTCACATATGACACAGTGTTTACTAAAGATGAGGGTCTGAGCTCTCTGCTGTGGACGAGAGATCTTCACAAACATGCAGCCCACCATCAGGGCGTCAATGATGGAGCCCACAATAGACTGCACCATGAGGAGAACTACCCCTTCCGGGCAGTGCGCGGTCACCATCCTGGAGCCATAGCCAATCGTCCTCTGACTCTCCAGAGAAAGCAACAGGGCTGAGAGGAAGTCATCCACCTTTTCAAAGCAGGGCTCCCATTGGGGGTCCCTTGCATGCGCAATGTCACCTCTAATCCATGCGCCCAGGAAGTAGACTGCCCCAAAGGCCACCCATGTCAGAACGTAGCACAGGCTGAAGACCAGGAGGAACCAGCGGTACTTGAGGTCCACTAATGTGGTGAAGATATCGGAGAGAAAGCGCCTTTTCTCAGCTATGGGGCCCAGGTTTACCTGGCACTTGCCGTCTTTGGTTACATAGCGCTGTCGCTGGCTGTTGCTGTTCACCTGGATGTGGTTCTGGTCTCCCAGAAGTTTGCAGTGTTTCCTCTTGGTCAGCTTGTCCAGGCTGTGGGCTGGGTTGTTGTAGCTGCCAGTGGACCCTCTGGACTGCCACCTAGAGCTGAAGCGTTTCATGCGCCTGCTGCGCTGAGGCTGCTGGGGCTTGGTCATGTCCACTGGGTCCACAGTGTGTCCGCTACCCTGGCGGGACAGCTCCAAGACAGGCTGACTCAGTACATCAGGGGCCTGTAGTATGCTCTGCTCAGAGGGACCACCTAGAATCACAGTGGTCTCATCGAGGGGGCTGAGGGACTGAGAAGCAGGCTCTTCCTGTGGAGGAGGAGGCCAGCTAGTGCTGTTCATGAGGTTCAGAAAAGTAGCTTTTCGGATCTTTGCCACAGCAGACACATGCATTTCTGTAGCAGGCTGCAAGAAACAAGCCACATGTAAAGTCAACATAAATACAGCATGTGCCTGGGATTTTTACAAATCAGTCCGGGATTGCAGTTGCATAAGTTTAAAGTCTGTTGTACACTGTAGTAGACTGTAGTAGACTGTAGTATGCTGTGTGATTTTGTGCAGTGGTAGTGAATAACTGACCAAAATCAAGATCATTCACTGTAATCTTACTGTCTGTTTGGATGTGACTTGTCAGCATATGGCAGTTGCTTTTCTGCCATATCTTTGCCTTTGAATTATGTTAGATGAGCACACAGGCAGGGTGCAAAGATGGAATTTAGATTTGGCTACAATTTTGAATGATTTTTAATATACACTGTCCTTTTAAAAACAATTAATACAAATATCACAAAACAAAACAACATGACTAGCTAACTTTCACAGTGAGGACAGGGGATGTGGTCAGTATCTGTCTGCACTTCCGGAACAATGATGTACCTTGAGAATGCCAGCATCTCCAACATATGCAATGCAAGCCGTCCTCTTTTTTCTGCTATAAAGCCAATCCTAAGAAACAATTGCAGTGAAGTTTGGTGATAGACTTGCCTGTTGACAGAAGGCTGGTTGCGGGGAGAGTGAATTCTCGATATGGTCCCAGGACAGACGGGGTGTCGCACTCACCAAGGGGTGCTCCATCGTTGGGCTCTCCATGTATATAGACACAGAGAGTAGAAAAGAAACAAGACTCTAAATTCTAGTTTTGATTGAAAAAAAAAGACAGAGCCACACCAGTGGACTGCTAATGGGACTTTCCATGCCTGAAGTGGTCTTCTCAGTGACTGGCAGTGCTTTGATTGTACATAGGGATTAGCACTAATCCACAAAGCAATCGCAGAAAGTCCAAGAAGCATGATGAAAAGATTAGTGACAATGGTTGGGTGTTGGAGAAAGGATGTCCAGATGTGACCCTCATCCGCTGTAATACAACTGCATACTGGCAATTATACAGCACAGTTTTGGTAAGTAAATGAAAAAAGTATGTTTGTAATTCATTTTTGTGGCGTAGACAAGTGTTGTATAGTTCAGATGTTCCCCAAAAATAACAGACTGGGACCCCTACTGTGGAATGAGGTTGGTGCCAGTAATAATTTCAACCTGAGATGAAAGATGATTTGCATTGTATATTGTAATAATAATAATTGCATTATTTATTGATTGTATCCAGTGTTATTAAAATACATGTTTTTGAGTTTAGTCCCTTTGATAAAGCTGTATAAGTTGTGTTTGTTTTATTCACACTTGTTTAACATACAAACCCTCCATATTTAGGTTAAAGTTCTAGAAATGAATTTCCTGTATCAGTATCATGAGTAAAATGACAGACAAGTCCAATGTCATAGAAATGTATCGTTTATTATATCTTGGTGTAAAGTATTTTAACAAATAATTATATTACAAATAAATACATGAATTTGTAGACAGTGAGAGATATCAGATAGGCACAGAGGTAATTGGTCTGCTGTTTGAGCCTCATTTGATTTTAGTCAGAGCAATAGCCCTCCTCTCCGTATTCTGGAACAGCGCACGGATCAGACTCTTCAACTCGAAAGTGGAGAACTCCACAGCCAGAGGGCCTTTCCCATCCGCCCAGCTGGAGACAAACAAGAGGCTTAGAACACAGGAATGATCAACCAACCCCTTAAGTGCCCATAACTAATGATTGCAGAATTTGTAGCTCAAATTTCATTAAAAGAGTCCCATTTGTATCCCAAGATATGAAGAAAGCATGTTCAAAAGCAGCCTTTACTGATAACAACTGTTTCACTTAGATTTGTATGATTATTTGTAATTACAAAAATGAAAAATTATGCATTTTGAATGGTCACCACCTGGAGCTAAGCACCTGAAGCAAATCATTAATCAGTGCTAGTGCAGCCAAAGTAGTATATTCTATATATTGAGAAAAGGTCATTTATAAGTGAGAGAAAGAGAGTGAGAACATTAGAACATTATAACAGGAATGGCTACACTGACTGTTCATAGAGACAGGGTACATATCATACCTACAATATACCCATTAGAGTCTTGTTAATCGAGATGCTAATGTGTTGTAGTTTGAGAGTATGTGCGGCTGGGACAGTTTGGGTGCCCACACTCACCGGTCCACAATCTCTTGCAGGTTGGCCTTCAGAACTATGGCCAGCTCTTTGAACATGCTCCACTTCTTCACATAGAGGGCCACCTCCTCCTGATACTTGTGGTTTTTCTTTTCTTCTGTGAGTGGAGTAAAGATCAGCGGACCTTCTTCGATGAGGGTCTGACACAGTGTGTGGAGGTGCTCCCCCTCCTCTGAAGAAATATCCTGTGAAAAGACCATGGGAACATCAACTCGAGCATGCAATAAATCAGATTGTGTAAAGGACACTATGTAACATTTTTGACTTAAGGTCCACCACCTACTTGTCTCCATGGAGATATTGCTTTGCCAGTAGTGTTTCTAATGCCATACTGGAAAACATTCCAGGTAAAGGAACAGATGATAGACCCACAGATCACAGTAGACTGGTGCTTCTTTATTTACATGTGGTAATGTAAAGTGAATGCAGGTGTGTGAGGTTAAATAGACTGACCTCCAGAGCCATGACTTTGGCAGTGATTTCGCTGATGGCAGTGCTGAGAAGGTTTCCCATGGCTTGACAGTAGTTGCTAACTGGGAGTACGTCCTGCCACACAGTGCCCAGCTGTTTGAGCTGGTGGATGACCTACAAAGGGTCACAGGGGAGGAATCAGGGCCAGAAGCAAGGGCTAAACCCAAGCACTCTCTTGTCTCACCTGTCTAACTGCTTTACTGGCAGCTATGTAGATGTCCTCATCGTCCAGATTACACAGGTTGTGTGCAGTAGATAATCTGTCCAGAAGCTCTGTCCTCTGTATGTTCAGCTGGGTCAGAAAGCACCGAGCACCTGGATACAACACAATAACACAAAAACGTCCAGTTGAGTGTGACTGTGAAACAACTATTTGACAGCAGTACTCCACCGATGTGGCTTACCTAGTTTCCTCAGGCTGGACACCATGTCCACAAACGTGCCCACACCCTCACTTAAGGGCTGGGGCAGGTGTGCCCTGAAGTGGTGACCCAGAGTGAGCAGGTGGTGGGCCAGATACATGCAGTTGTTGTATTGGATGGCTGCCAGGTGAGGAAATTTGACCAGGTTCTCTCTTGAGAAGGAGTCAGGTTTTATTACAGTAGTACAACTTTAACATGAACATAATGGTAACAAGTCTTACTTGTGATATGTGGGGACAACGTCATAGAACAACTGGAAGATGTTTCTCACAGTGAAGAAGAGTTGCAGTGCACTGAAAGAAGCCAGAGTCAACAATGAGCACAGAGACAGAGTTGATGATAAAAGAGGTGATGTGTGTAGAGTTGGGTACTGAAACTCTGTTCCAAGTAGGAACGACCGAAAAGGTCCACCAAGTACTGGTACTGAAAAACTTAACGTTCTTTCGGAGCAAACTTTCTTTGACTTTAAATGCACAGGTGCTCACATGTACTGACTGCACTCTGAACGCATGAATGCCACAAAACAGCACTCACATTTTAGCTTAGTACTACATGTGTCCAAATAAAGCGCAGTGCGTCATCTTACCAAGTAAAACAAAACAGCTGAAGAAATAGCAACTAGCGTGAAACTATCCACCTGAAAACACATCACAGCTTGAGTGCATGTCCTTTACAGTGACTCAAAGTCAAAGTGCGTAAAAATAAATCCACATCCAGTCACAGTGTGTAATGTGTGCATTAAGTTGCAACCAAACAGATAACATGAACCAAACTCCCGGTCCTAGCAAAGGCATAATTCCCAAGTATGGTGATATCCAGTGTGGAGTATGCCAGAGGCCAAGATACACCCAAACGCGTAGTTGAAACCAAACACGTAATATAAACCAAAACTCCCCCACAGTCCTTCTACTTGTTGGTCCCAGTAAAAGCGTAATTCACAAATAATTGTGGGGTAGTAAGTATACCCAGCATGGAGCGTGTGTGCATAAAGATGTATCCAAACGAGTCCGTGTAAAGTTCTTCATAATCCAATAAAAGCAATAAAAGCATTCAGTTATTCATCAAAACGAAGAGCACATGCTCTGTGCGCCGCCTTTGATATAAAGAGTGTTATACATAGAAAATAAAAGTGAAACTTAAATGTGTGAGTCCACATGAGGATCAGCTCATTTGCATGTGTATGAGTAATAAATGAACATCGTTTGATAGCCTACTCTATTTTAAAATATGAATTAACAGTTATAAAGTCATCAAGCATTGAAAAGTATTTTCTTATTAACATTGGTCATTCATTTACATAAAAAAAATGCAGGCACCAAAAAAAAAGAACCATTAAAAAACTGGTATCGAATGGCAGGTATCATTAAAGTATCAGAAAAAAAAAAAAAAACAGTATCCCCCCCTTAGATATGTGTGAGTGTACCATTGTGTGGAGCTGCCCACAGCCTCAGATAGTGTGTGGAGGGCCAGGTCCATCAGTTGCTGCACAGACTTGCTGATGCGACATGGGGGCAGGCACATGCTCCAGGAGCTCAGCTGATTCTGGTTGATCATCCCGGGCTCCGATATGCTGCTGTCCTGCTTCTTCAGCTCCCCTACTGGAGAGGGCAGCTTGGGCAGGGGCAGCCTACTCTCTGGGCTGATCTAAAGCATAGCATACCAAATATTCAAGGACTTTACAATACAGCCATACATAGACCATCACTCTTTGTACCAAAGAGGGAATCTGAGCGGATCTGAACGGATAGACCTTAAATTGTCATTTTTGCTCTGGATTCCTCCTTCAACTTATTTAACTATCTTAGTTGGTCCTAAACAGAGACAAAACTTCTCATAGAAATTAAACCAAGGACTTTGTTGTCAGGTGAGTCACTCAAACACCACATTATCTAATTTTCACACTTTGTGGCAGGCTTCCATTAACTGCATTTCCACCCTAAACATGTTTTTGTAAATGGGAAAGCACGGTGGCATTAGCATTCACACCTAACAGCAATTGACTCTCACACTGCCAGAGCCTTTCAGTGTGGAGTTTGCATGTTGTTGCATGGATTTCGTCAGAGCACTCTAGTTTCCTCCATCAACCCAACACACAATAGGTCAGATCCTCCAGCTAAGGTGGTCCAATGCCCCAGTGCTATTGAGGGATGGGGACAATAAAGTGTGTCTTGTTCAACACAAGAATCAGAGTGTGAGCTGGTTTTACAGAAAAGTGGACTGCAGGTACAGGCTCTCCTGGAGCTGTACCTTGACAGTGTCGTGCATCTTGGAGGTCATAAGCTTGCGCGCTGTCACAATCACGTCTCTACACTTCTTGCTGGCAAAGTGACAGTTGATTTTGCGTGCATATTTGAGGAGCTCTGTGCAGTCTCCGTGTAGAAACTCCATCTCCTTCAGACTCTTCTCAAACTGCTCAGTCTCCTTTATTACCTACAAAAACATGGTAACAAGTTACTAAACAATCTTATTGTGTCTTTGCTTTACATTTTTAAATAGGTGTGCAACATGCCACACCATACATACCACAATGTTCGCAGCTCACTATTGAAATGTTGTCAATTTACAATTTTTGAATAGGGGTCAGGGGTCACCAACACGGTGCCCACGGGCACCATGTTACCCCCAAGTACTACATGTGTTGCCCCATTAGTGAGCAACATTTAAAATTTTATTTTATTTTTTGCTATTATTTTTTAGTCACCCTTGCTTTTATTTAGTTTAAAAAATGACAACATCTTATAAATATCACATCAGCCCGTTCAAAAATATAATTCAGCTTTGCACACATTTGTTTATGTTTTGCAGAAACAAAACTTTAAACTGCATGGTTAATTTTCTTAAAACGTAAGAGCTAAAGGTCTAAAGGACACGACTCAGTGAAATATGAGTGTTCTTTCTGTGACAGAGGGATGTTGTCTTGATGGTGAGTCTGTTCTTTGTGTATATCGCGTTGGAGATGGTTAAACTGAAGACATTAAACTTTTCAGCAATCGTACCTGTGCAGCTCATAAAAGTGCAGATTGTATGTACGCAGGTTTAGCACAGCTCTTTATTTAACAGTTATTTCACTCATGTATGATCCCTTTATTTATGCTGGCCATTTTATTTATGTTGGCTACCGCTATAATGAAAAGACTGAAAAGTGTTTGTCTTTTAGACACATGCGCACTCAACTTCATGTTGCAGTAACAGTATCAGGGGATCATCCCTGATCCCAAAATGTAACAATTAATGAGATTAATAAACTTAAAGTGTTGAATATTGATATCCATTTCCCACCTTGCTGTCACTGTTGATAATTATTGTGAAAAATCATTAACGTGATCAGTGTCTTCACATAGATGATAATCATTAATCATTATTAATAATATGTATGTATATAAAAGGTAAACTGAGCAAATGTGTTGTTTCATATCAAACCGGTAGCCCTTTGTATGACTCAGTGCCCATGACCCCTGCTATATCTATATTGCCTTTAGGAGATGACTAAAGCAATCTGTTTTTTTTATTTTTAAGAGTCCTGTCTTCCCTCTCTTAAAGATGCACTCTGAATTATGGGTGTTATTGAGCCCAATGGAATGAAAACGCATTTCTCAGAGCTCCTGCACATTTTGGCTTAAACATCATTACTAAAACACACTTAAGTTATCAACTTGTTTACAAAAAATTTCTAAGAGTGTTAGCTACTGATGGCACACAGAATCGCCCGTAAATTGCATGTATGGTCGCAAATTTGCGAAAATACAAGTATGAGGCCTCATCAAACACTATCAAAAAGGAGATGAAGAGAGTCTTGGGAGACAATTTTCAGTCACTGAAAACGCAAATAGACGAAAACAGGGATAAAAAGTAACACTGCTGCGGGGAGAGCAAGATCAACTAAAAGGCAATATGAAAACTGTGGAAGGTGAAATGTCCATTATGTCTAACAAGTTGATTGACATGCATGGACTGGTGATTGGGGGTGTGTGTTATAAAGGACACTCCGCCGTCAAATTTTAAGTAGCTGTCCTCAGTGGTCTTTTAATTTCTAAAGTTACTATTCAGATTCAATTGTTCCTGGGGATTGCTTTTGCTCATTTACTTTTTATGCTATGCAAACAAATATGGCCAGTCATGGGGAATGGAACCATTTGTATTGATCATTTGGATCAATACAAATGATCAATACTGATCAATACCGTGCTGTACTGCTCCAGTTGACTACTATCCATGGGGATGGAGTACTGGAGACACTCGTGGATGATGCAGTGAGAGAACTCCTCCCAGATCAAATCTCCTAGGATGGATGACAGCTTCTGGTCCCCAATGGACACATCTGCACGTGAAACAAGTGGACAAAAGTGTTCATCCTTATTTGGATCTCATCTCATTCTTATTTGGTCTCATAGTGATGTAGTCCTGGCTACAGATTTTGTATTTGGCTGTTCTCATTTTTTTCACCAATGTAATAATAAGAGACCATGAAAACGAGGAACCCCAATCAAGACAATTGCAGGTATGTTTAACACATTCCTGATTGATCGACTGAAAAAAGGCAATTCTATTGTTGTTATCAGTTAATGCAGTTAATGTTATCATTTTTATGAATTACTATACAGTTTTATTAAATTGTAGGAAAGCCCCACAAATGGGCCTACTATCCCAAATGTGAATAAAATCACAGCTGATCAACTGGATTTAAAGCAATTTTAAATTTTCAATTTTCAATTTACAATTTTCTTCATTTATACCAGGTAGGGATGTGTGCAATTAATCCCATTTTGAGCAAATCAATTTAATTTTAACAGTATGAGCCCACGTCTCTTGTAACCGGCACCACCCTATGTAACCCTATGGGTAGATTTATCAAGCGTAAATTTGATACAAAACAAAACACTACAAAAACAGTAGTTTCATTAGCGGAATGAACACCGATTGTCTTGTGTGCAATGAAAGAGGACATTCAGAGCACAAAAAATAAACTGAAACTAACATTTTAAACTGCTAATATAGCAATTTCAAAACAATAAAAGGTAATATGGTGGTCGAAATATGTTATTTGTTAAGCAGTTAACAAATAGAAGGGGAAAAAAAATTCTGAATGACCAATACAAAGATTTTTTTGCCATATTAAGTTAAGGTTAAGGTACACTTAATGTTCCTGTAGGTAAAATTTGTCCTCAGCATTTGACCCATTCACTGGTGCTGGGGTGCTTGAGTCAGACTTCAGTTATCATTTTGACAATTTGAGGCAATTAAATAAACTAAAGTTTATGACAAAATTTTATGGGAGATAATTTGTTTAATCCAATTTTGAACTTTAAATCCTGTTGAATTTCTTACTTTGATTTTTTTGTAACTCTGAAAATCCATGAATTATTTGTATTCTGAATTTCAGGTGCAAGTGTACATTTTATGTTTATCAGGCATGAGCCTGACTTGGAAAAAAAATCACTGAACATATATTGTGGGACCTAACATGTTGGAAAATTTGGGGATTTTGGGTGCTCTGTGGTGCAATCTGGGCAAAATATTAAATCTAATTTTGGGATTACATAGAGGCTTTATAGCAAGGGATTTAGGGTGACAAGATTGCATTATATGGTCATACATATATAATCAGTGATTTTTTATTGTACATTATCATTAAGACCTGTGTTTTGATATTCACTACTGCATTGTTCAGCAAACTGTCAATTTAAATACATGTAGATCCATTCAGTCAGTCCGTTTTGCGGCTCCACTGTATATTTGTTCCGTATTCGCTTTCTGACTGTCGCTAACCCAAACCCCAGGGCAGCTGCTGTCACACTGCGGATATGCTGCTAAATCATCTTAGATCCGCACTGTAAATGCACTTTTAACACAACATTTGTTAGATGTGTAACTATCAATTAGCGGATCCGCGGCAGATCTGGCGCAATGTGCAAGTGGACTCCGTTGCGGATCCGTTCTGCGGATACGCGGCGAATCTTCGGCTACCTCCGTCGTGGATCCGCGGCGAATACTTTTTGCTATCTGGGTATCCTACATTGTATGGTCCACTCATACCAGAACGAATTCCAAATCCCTAAACTTGGTATCCGCTTGCTATCGATCGATACAGCGAGGATTTGCCGCTCCCAAAATTCTGATTGGCTGATTCCCCTTCGTCTTCAAAGCTTCGGAAGGCACGAACGTAGCTGATTGCCTTATAAGGAATATCTCGGTAGCTTGTGACAAATGCACGTGGCTTTGATACAAATTCTTCTTGGCCAAAACAGTCTTAATTTCTTCAGCTGCTTCAGCTTGGGACCGGGCTGTGGTTAAGGCCCATGCGCACACGGCAGTCGATGAATATGCACGAGAAATATTACGAGGGCCTAGCATCTGTCAACAAACACCATGCAGATGACGGCTTCCCGGCAGTGTTACTCAGATCAGAGTGGACCCCCCGACCGTCCCACAAATTTTATTGCAGATTTGCATGAATCTCAGGAACCACCAGATTCATTAAAAAAAAAACGCGGAATTCGGCGAATCCGTGGAAAAAGCTCATGCCTGAAATATTCAGCACAAATATATTCAAGACCTCAAATTCAACAGTCAAAATTCAGTGTAAAATTCTCAGTAAAAAAATTTGCAGGAGTGATCCAAGATGCCAAGGCAGAAGCAATCCATCCAAAGTGATCTGATCTAATTCAGTAACAAACAGGAAATGGTGCAGTAAAGCAATCTGACTGGTCAGAATTAGCCTCATCAACACCTCAAACCCCGCCGACAGATGGCACGGCAAATAGGAAACAGCCTCTGTCCTTTTCAATCACACAGGATCGATGCTTCTGCCTTGACATCTTGGATCTTTGCTGTGGATTTTACACTCAATTTTAACTGATGAATTTGAGGGCTTGGATATTGAATATCTGCACTGAATATTTAAACAGCAACTTTTTTATTCTGAATTTTAACCATATTGAAAAAGTACCCTTAAAATTTCAGCAACTGTAATTCTGAATAAAAATAATTCAAACATCTTTTTTCATATTTAAAAAATTCAGTGGTATTTCTGCTCTGTCAGATTGTAACCACCAAACATTAGCAACAGTACGGCAACAGCCAATAAAATGTCAGGAGCAGACAGAGGGCAGACACAGAGTCGCAACATACAAATTCGGGATATAACGAAAATAAAGACCTCTCGTAAAGTGCCGCATTTGAACTGCAGCATCTCATCTACATTATCCATAGAAATTTTCCTCAGTATATGACGACATGCAGTACGTAAAACCACGCTTTTAATCCAGTTTGAGGCCTTGTGTGTAAGATGTGCACTTATGTTGCACATTTCAAAATTATTGTAGTGTGTTAGTCTTTAAATACATTGTTTTGTGACAGCTAAAAGGCAGGGAGCAACATAAACTATGATCATTTGCTCCACTTTAGTGCAGACTACAAATTGAAATAACTTTTAAAAATTCACATTAAGGTTTTGAGATGTCTATCTTTTGAGATGTCTATCTGCTATTCTCTAAAATATTGCAATACTGAACTGTGGAAATTTGTACATACCTATTTGTTACCATGACTTTTTAAAGAAGTGCAATTAATTAAAGCAAAAGCCTATAAATTGCAAAAATACAAGTTGATTTTTGCAGCAACCAAAAGCTCTTAGTTCGGTTCATTTTCTTCGGTGTGAAAGAATCAATCGAACTTAGACCCGCACTAAATCAAGCAGACCAAGACTGTTAGAAAGAGTTGGTCTTGGTTCAATTCCAAAAGTCAAATTTTGGTTTGGTCCCTCTGGTGTGAACGCGAACTCACGTCCAGACAAACTATTCCAAATGCATCATGGGAGCAGATACATGTCTCTTCTGTCTGAAATGATGTGCTCTACGTCTTCAGCTACTCAAGCGCAATAACAGACTGTTCTCCAGACGCAGCCGCGAGTCATTTTTTAATTGGATATTTTACCAAAAATTGCCAATACAGAGAATGTAATAAATGATATCAGAGCCAGTACCAGTACCATGTGCAAACATGTCGCTCCAGAGTGACCCAAAATTGGGAGTGCGTACCTGTGGCAAGCGGCAACAGCCTATTCAACTGATACAACTTATAAAATTGTGTGAGAAATGCTACAGTTGGCCTAGATCCAAACCCAGACTCCCGAAACAGCTGAAGCGGGGAGTGGTGCCCAGCTTGAGAAACGCTTTCCCCAGAAAGAGCCGAAGGACATGAGCAGTGCATGGAGAATGGATCGCACAGAACAAACAGAGTTCGCACTTTTGTCTGGATGCTTTGCACCATCTCTGAACCAGTCGCAGTCTTCGAGCACGAAGGACCAGAGCAACCCACCTGGACCTGTAGTAAACTGCGCATTTTCGCTTTCACTGTTCAGATTCAGCGCGCACACAATCGCCCAGACCGAGTCCACTGTGCACTAGTCTTGCTTGCCAGTTTCTGGAACCAGCACATGGAGGAGAGGGCCTCTGGATCTATCTGAACAACACGCGTGGAGGACAGAGGACGGAGGATGGACCAAAGACCAAGAACCGGACCTCCAATCCCAACCTGAGGGGCTGCGCACTATGGTGAGTGCTCCTGTGCCTTTATCAGCTGATGTGCAGTGCGTTGCATACAAACTACTGCTGCTATTTTATGATTTCATGATGACGATTTGTGATGAGGACAGTCCACGGTGTTAACGGCAGGACCTTTCGTAATTGGAGGGACGACACTAAAATTAGTACTTATTTCTACCTGAAGATAAACATTGATGACACGTCAATTGGACCACTTTTGGTTCGTTTGCTGGTGTGAACCTGGACCATACTGGAGTCTATGTGCTCCATAAATGGTGCAAACTAAATAATCGAACTAGCGGTGTGAAAGCACCCTCAGTTGATACAAAACAACGCAAAACAACAACTTGATCCCCTCCTCTCCAATCCCTCCTCTGAGCTGGAGGATACGTACCAAGCAGGTGTGAGTGTAGAGTGTGGAACACGAGTAGCAGTTTGCTGTAGACCTGGGTTGGGCTGGAGGGGTCCTGGCTCTCAGGCTCCACACACTGCAGAGCCAACACCAGACCCTCACCCTGCTTCTGGGTGACACGCAGATGCAGGGAGGGGTACAGCACCAGCGGCCGCAGCATGTACTGAAGCAGAGCCTTGCCTGGAACACACAGCAAAGGGCAGAGTGTAGGAGGAATGCATCAATAAATACTGGCTTTTAAGTGTTTTTGTAAATGCAAGGCTCAAAACTATTTTGGCGAACTAAAAATAAATATTTTATAACACACTTGTGCAACAGAAATAATTGCCATGGTGACTTTTACACCGCAGACAACAGACACGTAGTTTGGGAAGCATTCACTTAAGTTTTACTCAAAAAGCAGCTGCATCAGGGATAAGCAGAGGTAGCTTTTCAGGTGCATTTATCAGACTGGGATGGTGCGCCAGTGTGTAGTGAGCAGTGTGGGCTCTTACTGAACAGCTTGAGTCTGTGCTGCAGCTCCCCCTGGTGGGCCAGTGCCTGCAGCACAGAGCAAAGCACAGCCTGGTCCAGGGCTTTACTGTCCTCTTCATCACAGCCCATGCGCAAGTTCAGCGCCACCTTAAGGAAGGACTTCATTCCTGTACCATCTGTGAGAAACAAACATATGTGCCCATTCTTGTGAATGAGTGCCATCCAACAACAAGCAGAGAGAATGACTTTGTATAGAACAGGGCTGGGCAGACTAGTGTATTGACCACTCAAGTGGAACTACGCTTCTATTCGGGTGTATTCTAACCTCAGATAATGCAGTGCCCTAAAAAAGGCCCTTGTGGTAAGCTGGTGGGTAGAAAATATAAAGCTATTTGTTATGAGAGATAGAACTTTTATGTCTTGTCAATCACAATGAAATACAAAAATATGTTTTTTTAGTTAATTTCACTTTTCCACAGTGACAAACATGTCAAGTAAACAAAACAAGGCTTCTGCTCATACTCTCCTGCAGCAACTCAGGGCAGTGCTGTCTTTACCTTTACAGGAGGAGGGGAGAGTCCAGACCACCAGGCGCTTCCATTGGTCCCCTAGGTGGTAGAGAAGGTTCTCCCTCTGGATACTGAGCTCCGAGCTGAGCGACGTGAGCAGAGGCAGCTGGGAGCTCTTCCACTGCTTCAGGAGAGTCACACTGTCTTTGGCCTGGAGTCAAAGTCACACAGTCACACACAGTCACACACACAGTCACACACACAGTCACACACACACACACACACACACACTCAATACCACCAATACTACTACTGATATTACTAAGACTACTGATACTGCTACTACTACTACTACTACTTCTACAACTCTCTAAGATTAATCACACATACCTTCTTCAACTGATGGGCCGCCTCAACATACTTCTCCTCCATCAAAGCTTTATTGGACTCCTCCAAGGCATTATGAAACTGCAACATACATGGAAACCAAATCATACCTGGTTGCACTATAATGTATTTAGTACCCTTAAAGTCATTTTTGGTTGGGTTAACTCTATGGCTAAATGACGGAACAGATATCCTAAGACTTGATGGAGAGATTAGGTTAGTGATACCTGTATTAAGTGTCTGAGCATAGAAATGACCACTGTATTCTT
The DNA here is from genome assembly GCA_000787155.1 of Scartelaos histophorus. Classification (NCBI taxonomy): domain Eukaryota; kingdom Metazoa; phylum Chordata; class Actinopteri; order Gobiiformes; family Gobiidae; genus Scartelaos; species Scartelaos histophorus. The sequence continues at coordinate 27,734 of KN512884.1, read as the reverse complement.
CTTGAGCTGCTGCTTCAGCTCGCCATACTCTGTCACTGACACATGAATGTTCTGCTGCACCTGTGTCAACAACCAAATGCAAGGTTCACATTAGAGTTGTCGAAAGTATTGAAAATCTGATGTAATCAATACTTCCACTAGTATCAAAATTAGATCAAATTTAGTATCAATACTAAAAGTCACATTCACAGGATAGAAATTAGATTTTTTTCTAAATAGCTTTAGAATAATCTTGAGCTGTATCAGAACCACATAGTCTAGCAAAAGTTACAATAGATATGATCTGACAAATATTTTATTATTTTGTTATAAATGTTAAAACTGTTGAAAATCTCATTTCTTGTTAGTTAATTCTCCCTGCATTTTGGAAGAAATGTTGTGTATTTAAGACATTGATAGAGGCTTTCTGTATTTGTCAACATTTTATTTCTTATCTTTTCCTCACAAATTTCCACTTGCTGTAAAACTATGATACATATTAACAACAGGTACTATTGCACTAAAATACGTCAGAGAAACATGGTCAGCGAAACATGCAGGCAAAAACCTCTGTATCGATGCAGTTCTTGAGGACGTGCATCTCTCTGGACACTTCCTGCACCTGCTCCATCAGCTCCTCAGATGACTGCAGACTGGGCAGGAAATCATTGTATCTGCTGTTCATCACGCAGCATACCTCCTCCTACCAAACACACACACAAACAAAACAAGCACACTGCATTGTGTTTTTAAATACCTTACAACTTCACTACAATCATTTGGATGATTTCAGCCCTGGAATAGCCAATCTCTTCTAAAGATACTAAACAAAAAGGTAAAGGCTAAATGTTAACATGAAAGCTACCACTTCATAACATCACAAGGTATAACAGTGCATTTGGAGCACTGGAGATGTATGTATGTAGGTAGGTAGGTAGGTAGGTAGGTAGGTAGGTAGGTAGATAAAGAATGTTTGAATGAAACAAGCACAACTCCAGTAATAATAAAATGTAACAGCATCAACACAAACAAGAGTTGGTTCAGTCTAGGAATTGTAGATCTCTGTGTCGATATTTAACACCAACATTTTTCTGCACTGCCCCAGTCTATGTGTGCACATGTATCATTACCAATTTGTCCTCAGTGTATCACATTTGTCTTGTGTTTTTTGAAAAGTCTATGAGTGAATATATGAAAAATATACGTAACCCAGGTAAATACATATTGTCATTCATTTTTATGAAAGCAAAACGTTAAAATGTAATCTTCTCTATAACATTTTTAAAAGTTAAAGTTAAAATTAAAAAAAAAATGTGTCCTCTATCAGCATCCCAGGTTCTGTAGATTAAAAAAAAACAAAACTATAAAGTATGTTATTTATACCATAAAGCCCCTTCCCCCAACAAAATACCTTTATGGCTTAACACAGGCTACATACAGTTCCTTTAACACACATTTCCACATGATAGTATAGCAATTTCATAGGCCTAGTCACGTTCCTTGATAATATTACTCATGAAATTTTGAGACAAACTTTCTCTTCCCCAGAAGAGTGGAAAGTTACTAATAACAAATACTCACACTAATGTAACTGAGTAGATTTTTGGGGTAATTGCACTTTTTGAGTAGATTCAACCTGTATTTGTACTTATATAATTATAGCCATGAAATTGTAATAAGTTAAATTTTAAATCATAGAAGACTACTGCGTTTGTCCCAACCTACATATTGTCACCTTCCTAAAATAATTGCCTAAATAAATTTTTTGCCTAAGTTTACTCAGGCAACAAAATGCCATAATTTGAATTTTGGGGGGAGTTTTTTGTGTAAAAAATGACTTATGCGATTATTTTAGGAAGGTGATGCACATTGAGATATGACAGGTTAAGTAGCAGTTTATGAAGAGAAGCTGAGAAGAAAAATATAAAAATATGGAAAGTAGCCTCAAGTTCAAAAACAGAATCTCTTTACTTCACTAGGTCATAAACACCAAAATGCAGAGACTGTTTACACACAAGGAAGGCATTTTTCCGGTTATTTTACAAAATACTGGTGTTTGTCAGCAACTTGTTAACATTGCGTTTGGTAGGGGGAAAAAAACCTAGATAATATTACAAGTAAAATCTTGAAGTAATGATGTTAACTGTGGTTTAGTGAAAATGTCCTCTTAACTGAAGTAAAACTGGGATGAGTATTTAACAACAGTATTATACATCAAACCAACTAAAATTTAGGAACACACAGAAAACCAGTCATATGCTCTTTAAAAGGTGTAATGTGTACATTTTCCATTGGAGGGTCCGACCATCTGCTTGTCTCCATGGAGTTATTACTGGTTTGCCTTGAATATTCCAGAGCATAGAAATAAACGTAATAATCACAATGGAGACTGGTTAATGGTAAGATCTATGGAGAAGCAAGATTGCTCATGGTAAGAATTCATGTTTCATAAGTTATTTCTGAGCTATAAAAGACCTGCAAATGCAATGGGGATATATTTAATGCCACACTGTGAAACATTCCAGGCAAAGACATAACCCCATGGAGACAAGCAGGTAGCAGGCCCTCCACTTTAGAAGTTGCTTTGTGCACTTTTAGAGACAATTCTGGCAGCAGCACTTTATGCAAATTGTCAGTACTCCTTCTACATTTGGAAGTTACACGTTCAAGAATGAGATGCCACCAGCTATGATTATTAATACAGCCATTTATTCCATTAGTTCTGACTGATACCAACTGAGATTTTAGTCAATGTTTTCAAGAGTTATAATATATTTGCGTTAAAAGTAATCGTTCCATTCCACAAAAGAGCCAAATTTTTGGCCACGTAACCGAGCGGACTGCCAGAACATCTTCCCGCTAATCAGACTAAGCTAACAGCTAACAGCTAACAGCTAACAGTACCTTTGTGTCCTGAACTTTATGCGATAATTTACTGATTTTTCTGGCCAGAGCTTCCTTCTCCAGTTTGCCCGAGCTGGCGAGCACCTCGGTCACAAAAGAAGCCATGCTCGTCTTGCCTTGGTCAGGCTGGAGCAGTCAGGAGCGGTCAGGAGCGATTGGGAGCCGTCAGAAGCGGGCTAAGGTACGCTATTGAAAGGACTCGGCGCCAGTATGGAGCTAAAATTGGGATCAGAAAGCCTAGATAGGTCATGGCTTCTGTTGCTGTGGCAAATGCGGCGGCCATCTTGTGAGTGGAGCAAGAGGGGAAAAATGGGTTGGATAATACATTGATTAAAGCAAACCGTATTTCTTAGAATAAAAAATCACCCTAAAACACTGCACTTTAGATTTTATGTAGAATTAAAATATGTCTGTGTGTCATACAGTCTAAGGTGTCAGTATACCACATGGGCAGCAGAACCATTGATAACTGTTACGTTTACTTAACGCCAGTTACTATAAAAAAAATTGGATGGGTAGTTTGGTAGAGCATTGGCGAAAAATAAAATACAAAAGATAAAGTACAAATACAAATACCAAAGCATTTTCAAATGAAAAAGTCCACCTCCTTACTTTGTCTGAGTTCTTGAGTAGAACTGTACAATCACAAAATGTCTGCTGCGACCTGGATATTTTTAATTTTATTTATTTTAATAGATCCATTGATATTCTTTACTATCGGTTACCGTGGTGACGGTATCTACGGTGATTATTTGTAGTCATTTGTCGGACCTTCAGCTTGTGTTGACTTAAGTTGCGCCTTTTGTTTCTGTAGTCGAAAGTTAGCTTCCTTGCCTGGGCAGCCAGTCCCTTTTAAAGTCAATAAATTATAGGCATAGCATTTCAGTTCTCTACAATAAAATAAAATCTCGTTTTTTTAAGAATCCAATTTTTTCTCTGTTTCTAAACATATAGCACTATATATTTTAAAGTGCTGCACCATCATAAAAAACCCAAAACAAAACAAACAAAAACTGGGAAACTGCAATCAAGTTAGACTTTTTGTTTATCCTGTGCATGTCCCCATCATCTGTGCTATCGAAGGCAATCCTGGCTCTAAAACGCCAAAAAAAACAAAACACTGGGGCTAGGAACGACTGACCAAAGTGCCAGTAGTGCCAGTAGTTCTATGGGAAACATTTCACCGACGGACTGATGCTAAACATTAACGCACATCGAGCGATCACTGGTCCTTTTTATTAAACGCACCTGGCGGAACAGGCGGCTCCAAAAGCGGCTTCTGTGAGCGCCCAGCTCCGTGCCCAGCTCCTCTAAGCTGGGCCCTGCGTCCGCGGGTCACACACAGGATCCTGGGCTGAGCTCAGCAGCCGCTTCACTGTGGATAGTGGGCTGCGGGCTCTGGGCCAGAGCTGCTGGACTGGTGAGTGGCTGCTCTAATGTCGAATTATGCGACTTCTCAAACCAAAAATGAATACATTTTATAATTCAAAATGTTTATTATGGATTTTGAATGATGTGTGTGATGACAGTGACAAATGGAGATGGAAAGAGTACTTTGGTGGTGTATTTAGTTATATTCTAATGCATTCTAACGTATTCTGTATTTTGTAATATTTTATACAGGCTAGTGTAATTCCCAGCTTTGCTTGGTTGTATGTGTTCTACAGGGACTCCCACATCATGTTGTCCCACAGTGGATTTCAGAGCAGTAGACAGAACTTCACTTTCGGTCCATGGACAGTGACTGCAGCCAAGAACCACATCATGAAATCCAAGGACATAGAACGGTACCATAGTCTCTCTTCATAGATCTTATGTACTCTAGACCGGATTTCATTTTCAGTAAATATACCTTTTTATTGCAATATTTTTATGTAGTTCAGTTTAAAAATTGACTCTTCTGAGCTTTAAGCCACGTTATGATGCTGTTATTTCTTCAAAAACAGGCCTGAAGTTATGTTTTGTTTCATTCACACATGTTTGAATAACCCTTTATTATTAGTCTGTCTATATCTCCAAAGTCCAGAATGCTTTATTCCTCCGTGTGATGTAACAGCTACCATTTACTTTAAGTAAGAAAATGTAGATGATGAATGTTTATCCACAAAAAACTATTCTTAGGGCCAGATCTTGCCCCCGGTGGTAGCTGTAGTGCAGGTGTGGGGCGTGGAGCTCTAAACAGGAGCACTGTCCTATGTTTTCTTCTGTTTTCTGTTCTAAAGTGTATTTTCCTGTGTTTTCTTACCCTGTCTGCGGTCCTAATGCAGCAATGCAGCCTGTGTCTTTCCTGTCATCAGCTCCAATTAATGTCGTAACCACATTATTCTCATTGTGCCACTTTGGCCAGTTTATAAAGTTAGTCTTCAGTAGGTAGTCGACCATCAGAGCCATGTATAACTGCATGGAGCAATGAACAGCTTGGGGACTGTGACAGCTGAACTGTCACAGTCCCCAAGATTGCATGCACAAGCATGCAATCCGTTTCAGAAGAAAGTGGGACCGGGTGTGGGGGGTTGGTGTCCTATGCACTGTGTGTATATGCGTAATGTGCATGTGCGGAGCGTTGGCTCTGCTCGTGGGTGAGTCTGTGGTGGTGGACTGCCGGGACAGGTGGGAGCAGGTGCGGATGGAAGAGCAGTGGTGCTGTGGGATGGGGAGCGCATGAGATGAAGACTGGTCTGCTGCGTAATGGGAGGCAAATTAAATGAGGAACAGAGAGAACTAAGGGGGTTTGCATGCGTGTGCACGTTCTTAGAGAAGTGCGTGTGCATGAGAGGGACACACGTGTGTGTGGAGTGCCTATTCAGTCCAGTTTATTTTACCCCATATACGGTATAAGTTTTCCCCACACCCCTCTGTGCTGACTGGTAACGAGACAAAGACATTACACACATTACCCACACTGGCAGTGTTTTCAAAGGCCACAGCGGTCAGATTGGTTCAAATGCCATCACCATATATGCACCTGTACTACAGGTGCATATATGGTGCACCACTACAGCCTCCAGCAGCAAAGTACAGCCCGATCTGAACACACCTCCTTGCTTGCACTTGTGCTACTGCTAACATCGGGGGCAAGATCGGGCCCTAAATGTACAATGTGGTTAAAAAATATGAACCACAATGAATAAACAGCAGAGTGAGACACTTAAGTTGTGATTTTGTATCTATAATGAGTCATAGTTATCAAGTTATTTATTCAACAGTCTACAGCTCAAGTCTTATTGTGTAAAAAAAACAAACACTAGTACCAAGTACATTAAATATTAACCCACAAAAGTAATTGTTCCATTTAACATATACTGAATGATAACTCGATATATGTTATGTCCACTCTCTCTCGATCTATCTGCACAGGCTGTCGGAGGAGATGAACATGCCCTCACTTCCAGAGATGCTCTTTGGGGATAATGTTCTTCGTATCCAGCATGCTGATGGATATGGCATTGAGTTCAATGCCATTGACTCCCTGAAAAGAGTCAACAACATGTCAGACAGTGTCAAAGTGGCATGTGCGCAGGAGTGGCAACAGAGCAGGTGAACATCAGCTCCTGGTTAAGGCCTCACCATGAGCTAGAAGTCTTATAATAATGATGTAAGCTGGTATTCCTAACATTGTGGGGACTAAAATTTGTATATTCAACTCAGTTGAAAGCGATACATATTGAGCTGTTTTCTGCAAACAACTTAACATGTTCACTGCAGAAATATGCAGAAATTTCAGCAAAGGTATTGTGTGTCTGTAGGGCTGACTCAGAACATTCAAAGGAGGTGGTGCGGCCATATGACTGGACCTACACTACAGACTACAAAGGCACGCTGATCGGAGAGGATGCACTTATGAAGGTAATGCAGACTGTTTCTAGTCTTCACTAGGGCTGGAAGTTTAGTCCAAATAGGCATAGCCATTTCAATGGTGGTTCAAATGCCTGGGAGCCAGTTTTGTATAAATTCTTTCACTGTATTGAGCCTTTATGGCCTGTAATAGAACAAGTCCACCAAAGGACATATACAGAAAGTAGCAAACACAAAATAAACAGAAAAAAAACTTTTAATCATGAAACTCACTGAGAGAAGGCCAAGTGTTTGCAGAGCTGTCAACAAAGCAAATGGTGGTTACTTTGAGGAATTTGAATAATAAACATAAGTTATTTCACTTTTTTTCTCTTTGCTACACAGTTCAACTTCTATTGCATCTTCCATATGTATCTAAAATGTACAAAGTAGTGAATCTAAAAACAACAAAAGCAGAATGAGTTGTCCAATATTATGACTGTGTAAGCCGGTGGTCACACAAGGTCCATGCCTCCTCAGGTCACCCCCACAGACGAGCGCATTGACCTGGAGCGGCTGAAGGTGCGAGAGCAGATCAGGTTCTTCCAAGAGGTGCTGCTGTTTGAGGACGAGCTGCATGACCATGGTGTCTCCACCATCAGCGTCAAGATCGTCAGTGTCTACACCTCCTTTGCTCTCTCTCTCCCCATGCTCCTCTTCTCTCTGTCCTCACCAATGCTTTTCCTCCTTTTTTCTCTCTTTCTGTACTTCTGTTCTTTCTTTACCTGCTCTTCCCTTTTCCTTCTCTTCCCCTCTTCTTTTCTCTCCTCCTTATATCCTTCCCTCCTTTCCTCTCTCCTCTGCTCCTGGTTTAATCTAATTTCCTTCTGCTATTCCCTCCTCTGCCACTCATCTCCTTTCTCTCTCCCCTCCTCCATTCCTGTCTCCTTCTCTCCTTCTTTACTCCTCCTTGCTTTTCTCCTGTTCTCCTCCTCCTCCTGTTCACTTCTCTCCTGGTCTCCTCTCTCCACCTTCCCTTTCCTCCTCCCTCTTCCTGCTCTCCTCTCTACACGTCCTGTCTCCTGCCTTCCTCCTCCTCCCCTCCTACTCCTCTTTTCTCCTACTCCTCTTCTCCTGTTCTCTCTCCTTACTTTCCTCTCTTCTCCTGCTCTCCTCCACCTCTCCTCCACCTCTCCTCCCTCCACCTCCTCTCTCCTCCTCCTCTTGCTTTCCTCCTACTTTCTGCTCCTCCTGTCCTCTCCAATTCCTGTCTCCTCCTGTCCTCTTCTCCTGCTCTCTTCCTTCTGTCCTCTCACCTCCTGCTCTCTTTTTATTTTTTTCACATTTGATTTTGCAGAGGGTGATGCCGACCAGTTTCTTTGTGTTGATGCGTTTTTTCCTGCGAGTGGATGGTGTGATGATCCGAATAAACGACACACGCTTGTACCATGAGGTTAGGAAATTATGTGGATATATTTGTTGATATTTGCCCATATTACGCTATTTTCTGATCAATGTTATAGTAACAGCGGTGAGATACAAGTTTAAAGTACTATGCATTGCTAAATGTGAATACATTATATACTGCTCAAAAAAATAAATAAAGGAACAGTGTGAAAACACATCAGATTTCAATGTGAAAAAAGTTGAATATATATATATAAAATATGGACAGGGTAATGTCTTAGGAACAAAAGGATGCTCCTCTTTTAATGGAAATGAACATTACGTGCACTAGAGTGGCAACAGTGAGACAATCCCTTAAACAGGACTGGTTTTGGATGTGGAGGCCATTTTACATTTCTCCTTCTTGGTCTTTATTGACTGGTTTTCAACGAGTGCTGCTTTGGCTACAGTGATTATCACTACTGAGAGTATGAGGCCATTCCTTAACCCTACAGAAGTTGCACAGATTGTTTCTCCACATTCAGATGTGCAGTTTAATGTGTCTCCAGATCATGGAGATTTCAGGAGACATGCAGTTACAGAATGAACTCCAGCAGCTGTGAATGACAGAAACAGACTTCATGAGGGTGGCTCCACGTTCTGTAGTGGGCCCTGTGCTCACCACCCAGCACTGTGGAGCTCCACTGGCATTTGCTAGATTACACCAGAATTGGCAAGTTCTCCACTGGTGCCCTGTGCTTTTTGTAGATGAGAGCAGGTTCACCCTGAGCATCTGTGATAGATGTGAAAGAGTCTGGAAAAGACGAGGAGAACACTTTGCTGTCTGCAAAATGGTTCAGCATGAGCGGTTTCATGGTGGGTCAGTGATGGTCTGGGGTGGCATATAGCCATGGATGGACTTGCGGACCTTTATCAGCTAGAAAACGGCAGTCTGTCTGTAATTAGGTATTGGGATGAAATCCTTGCCGGGCTTTATGTGGTAGAGACCTGTCTTAAACTCGATAGAACACCTCGGGAACATTATGTTTGGGTCCATCAGATGCCGCCAGGTTGCTCCTTAGACTCTACAGGAGCTCAGTGATGCCCTTACACAGATCTGGGAGGGCATCCCACAAGTCGTCTGTCGTCTCATTAGGACTCACAATGTTGTCAAACTTGCAGACAAGCACATGAGAAGGAGCATTTTCAGTTGCAGAAATTAAATTCTGGCAAAAGAGACTAGCCTGTCATATCATTATTTCACTTTGATTTTCTGAGCCTCTGTAGGCTGAAAATGTTATTTTCATTAAAACAGGTGGCATCCTTTTGTTCCCAAGACATTGCCCTGTCCATTTTTATTATTTATTTATTTATTTTTACATCAAGACCTAATGTATTTCAAAGTGTTCCTTTATATTATTTTTTATTTTTTTGAGCAGCACTTATAAGGTTGTTTTTTTTCATCAAAATCTTTTTTCATTCACACATATTTAACACACAAACCCTGCATATTTAGACTGTATTCTTCTCTCAAACTGAAAACACTCTCTTCCAGCTTGTAGTGTCATGTGCAGAAAGTGCTCCACTGTGTTTTTAAACTCCATACACCTTCACAATAATTATTTAGATAATTTCCTAGATTTGCAAAATCTTTTAAACAAATGGTAAAAGGCAGCTGTTAACTTGAAAACTGCCACTACATGACTTCACAAGGTGGATCAGAGCATTTTAAGATTTGGAGATGCAGACAGACTAATAACGCATATTACTCAATCATGCATGAATGAAACAACACACAACTCCAGGTATGATTTTGAGGAGGTAACAGCAGTACAATATTTAAATCGTAGTACTTTGTTTGTTTCTTTCTTTGTTTGTGGTCTTGTATGTGTGTAATCCCTCTGTGGTCCCTTGGCGTATACTAGTCTATGTGCTATTATACTTGTTCTGATAGAGCTCAAGATCATTCTAAAGCTATTCAGGAAAGGCTAATTTTTCTCTTGTGAATGGGACTTTTTTTAGTATTGATATATTGACAACTAGATGTTCATTTGAGCAGTTTTGATATAAACATTTACTATAGAGTTATTGTGGATTTTTGATACTTTTGATAACCTTAATACAAACAGGAAGGACTTAATGCTGTGTTTGTGATTGCAGGCTGGGACAGGCTTTATGCTACGAGAGTTCAGCATGAAGGAGAGCAGGTTGGAGGAGCTGAAGGTAGGGTATGTCACTCACTACGCAAGCATTATTAGGCTGTTTCCAAGCTCAAATGCTCTCTTGCACCTTGTGATGTCATATAGTGGCAGTTTAAGTTAACAGCCATTTTATCCACAATTTAATTGCTTTACTTTGTTGCCTTTTTTAAATGTTTTTGTTTTACCTTTTGTACAGTGGTGACTGTTAATACAGTCTCTAATATGTGCTGGGGCACCAAGGAGGGAAGTAGTGTCAATGAGGCTAAAACAATAACTGTATCTTCAAAGTTTAGCAACTCTAGTACTATAAATCATCCAAATGAAGGTGAATAGATGAAGATGTATGGAGTTTAAAAACCCAGGGGACCACTTCCTATATAACCACTTTATGACATCACAATGTAGAAAAGTGTTTCCAATTTGTGTGTTAAACGTGTGAATGAAACAGAATACAACTCCAGCTGTCTGTGATAACGAGAATTACAACATAGATAAAAATGTGCGTAATAATAAATGGTAAGGAGTGAGTGATTAGTGGTGGAAGCCTTGGCCTTGCCACAGACTGGCAGTTGTGACAACATTGGTAGCTTACCTCCATGTTTGTCTTTTTTTCTTGTAACCTTTAGGATAGAGCAGGTGAGATTTTGTTGTATATAATGTGTGCCTGTTTATTGCAGAACATCCCTGCAGCCCTCTACACAGACCCCAACGAGGTGGCTCCTCTCCTTGCCCTCAAGCTCACCCAGTGTGAAAAACTGGAGTTCCCTGAGACAACAGGGCGGGACCCTGAGCCACAGTGACTCAACCTGCACTACACCTCTCAGCCTGTGGGAGGTGCTCCATGGGCTCACCTCATTTTATGGGTCTGTTATGGTCTGTTTAGGTTTCCAATTGAAGATGTTTTTCACTAATGAAAAATAGCCAATAAAATTAATACATTCATGAGTTTTACTTTCTGATTTTCTCAACACAAATTGCAGACTCCAGGCACACCACTCAGGCAGAATTTTCTGCTAACTTAAGGCATTACAGTGATGCAATCTGCCACCCACTCAGACAATATTAAGGGTTGCATCAAACTTGTGTTAATTACACAGTTTTGTTGAGAGATGGGTTTTTCAGATTGTGATAGAATATATTCTTCACTAAAACATTGCTATATATATTGGAGCAGTAGGGATTTTTCAGAAGTGCATTCCAAATTTTGATTGACTGATGGAAAGATTTGAGAGTTATCACAGAATGCACTTTTTTTTTAGCTCCATAATGGCTTCTTTGGATAGCTTGATAGGACATAATGGCCATTGCTCAGGAGGTTGGAGCGAAAATGGAGGACCCTGGTGCAATTGGTACAGAGCATCAGGAGCATTGCATGACACAGAAAGGACTGCACAGCTGGTTTGGTTTGAGGTGGCCGATCGTTAGGAAACATAATTGTGCCCTGCACAGCCTGCTCAGAACCATCATCAAGTACAGCATATGTGTCGAGATCTCTTCCTCTATAGACTGCACCTTGATAACCTTTAAAAGGGCTCTTGAAGTGCAGATTTAAAATAGGCTAAATGCACAAGGCCATGTGCTGACTGTCTAGAGCATGTTCATGTTCTTACAGAGAGGTTGGCTGACTTGTCTAAAGCTGTGCAGTAGCTCTGTGAGGCATAAGGGCTGCTGACCGGATGGCAAAGGTCAGAAATCAATTGGACACCTGTAGGGAGCACAGCTCAAAGTGTAATGCCCACAACACACTGTGCACAGTACATCCCACTGATACTTTACATTCTCTATAGTGCACTGCACTGTTAGAAGCATTGTTACTCAAATTAATTATTAATCTGAGCTTTATTTTAACAGTGTGACTAGACAGAGCCTTGATTTGAACCACAACAGGTTTCTCTCCCATAAAATTATAGTGACAAGCTAACTAGCATCAGCCAACAGTTTGTCAGTTAGTCACTCTCATGTTTTTGTTAGAAAATCAAACACCTAAACTAGGCAATGCTTGTGTGGATCATTTAGTATTTTTTTCTTGAGTTTTAAACAGTTTGCCATTGTGTGCATTGTGTCAATGAACATTCCACCATAAGGGTACGGGTAGAACCCATTATTATTGTGATTCTCTGCAAACTATCAATGGCAAGAGGTACTATGTTCTGTTCGGGGCTGGTTTACTTCATGGAGGACTCCAAAGTGCCTATTTTTGCATTTAGGCTTTTTTTTAAATCACAGCTTGCAGCTTAATCGCTACAGGCATATCCTCAGCACTGGTCATTATGTTTAACTGCTTCAGGTGATAGTTGACAAAATTCTGAGCAATCTCTAAGATGGTGATCAGAGACAGTGCAGAAAGGGCATGAATGGCACTGAGTATTTGACTGCTGTGATGAGATTTGGGAGGGAGGATTACTGGTTCCATACAGAATCACTGCACGGGCCTTCGGTGATTTACTGAAAGATGTAGGATGAGGCTTAGCTTCCTCTTTGGGTTGTCTTCTTCTGACATTCTGCTTCATCCTCTAAACAAACGGCAAAATTGAGAAGATTGTGAGGGACCCCAGGCCTCGCATTATAACAGTATCTTGTGTAATTGGCTACATACTCTGGGTAGTTTCCCCAGAAGCTGCTGCACGTGTGAAGGCCAGCTCTGCATCACCCTCATGGTTTTATAAAGACTAGCTAAGTAGGACCTCCGCCCTGAACATTAGAGAGGCCTTGTGCATCAGAGTTTACTGAAACAGCAGGAGGTTGTGAGAATGAATGCCCAGAAGCCACAGGCAGAGCATAAGGATTTATGGGAACTTGATGGAATGATGGAGGCAAATTGGCTATAACAGAGTGGTTAGAAACTAAATGAAGAAGCCTGAGGAAGCCTGGGAAACAAGACATCAAATAAGACTGCATGAAACCATGCTTGAAAATGTTACCCCCTATACCCCATGTCCTTCAAATATGCCTGCTCTGCTGCTGCAGCAGAGGTTGGTGCTACTGGGGCATGGGACAGAGAGGGTGGAGATGCATATGAAACTGAACTCAAGGCTCTTGAGGAAAAGTTAGCACTTGAGCCAGCAGCAAGCATGTAAGCTTGTGTCACCGGCGGCATATGTCATGTAGGCTCAGAGCGCATAACAGTCTTACCAGTAAACTGGTCCTTTGGTAATTCTTCGGAATGCTCACTTGAAGAGTCCAAACAAGCTTGAGCTAAAGGATCAATCTCGTCTTCTCAACATGTGTTAAGAGAAAACATTTCACTTGTTTGAGTAGAAGTATTGAGCAAGAAAGACTCACTGGTGCGTTTAGATCTGGACAATATTTGACATTATGAGCAGACAACTCGTTCTGTCAGTTCTTTAACAATATGGCTTTTGGGTTCTGAATGAGCTCTGGTACCAGGAAAGGCAGGAGCAGAACATGACTGTGAACCAGTGTTATCTCAAGGTTGTGTACAGTTTGCCCCAATTTAAAGATTTAAGTAAGTTCATTTATTTCATCCTTTAAGTCATTTATTTCCTTATTACATCAGTGTCCTGGCTCCTCTTTTGGGAGATTCTGCAGTGCAAGGGAATACTGTGAAGATCCATAGATTGATATGTAGCACTATAGGGTTTAGTGGGAAAACTTGGTAGAGTTGTAAAGTAGTTATCCAGATATCCTAAGTGGTCTTTTATGATGAGATGGTCTTGTTCCATGTCTTCAACATGAATGAATACTCAAAATAAAAATCACCAAGTATAGTTCAAGTTTTTATTTATAGGGTTGACGGTAATCAGAATTGTGGAGTAGGAGGGGATTATGGAGTAGTGGTTTTCTCTCAAAGACAAAGGAAAAAATTGGTACAGTAAATAATAGTGACAAATAATAAGTGCAAAATCATGCTTAAACAGAATACAAATGTATTGAACTAAATAAACTTTAATTTACACTCTAATTCATAAGGTAGGTAAGGACTCCACAAAAAATCTTCCTTCATCACAGCACCACACAAAGAGAGAGGACAGGTGTGTTGAGGCTGTAATCATAGGCTTTTGGGCGGAGTCTGGCAGCTCAGAGGAGGCTCAAGGCAGGACAATGGGAGGGCCCATAGGCCTTTTTTTCTCAAACTTGTCAAAGTCAAACTTGACTTGCAAAGCTACCAAACAGGAAGAGATGCTTTGACCAATTGATACCAAACTTGATACCTGGACCCATGACCCCCCACTCTAGACCCTCAAAAAATGTTGTGACCTAAGACCTCTAGGGGGCGCTTTCATTAGCAAAACGGTGTTTTATGTGATACCTCTCGACCTGTTTGGATTTCAAAAAAAAATCCTGTGCCTGCTGATGCTATTTGACTCGGTAATACATGTCATAAAAGGTTTATTGGGTAAACTTCTGCATTTGGCGGTCATGTTGAATTTTGTCAAAAATGTGAAATGCAATTCCATAGAGCGCTGTGAGAAATATCTTCTTAGAATTTCATTGTTTTATGTGTCCTCTGTGTGTTAGTAAGGTTACGGGGATAGAGGTGAAGGGACTGGTGAATGTGTGGTCATCACAGGGGTTAAAAGTGTAACCAGCGATCTGCTCACCACCCTACTGGGTACATGATTAACTCACCATTGTATTGAAAACACACTGCTAGTCAAATGATAACCACAAGATGCTGTAAAACTTAGCCATGCCTACCATTGCATAATTAAAGAAAAACAAGGAATGCTATGACATGTGTCCCAAGATGTTCAGTATTTAAACCTCCTGCTTTCACTGCACTATAGAGACGGTTTGTTAGAGACATGTTGAAGAGGAGACAACTGAATGATGATCTGTATCTGCATCTGCTTGAGTCAGAATTAAAGAAACCATACGCAACTACATCAAGTCTCCTGGACTCTTGTTTTCATTGCCTCCTGAAAAGCTGACAGCGCCTTGGAATAAGGCTCTGAAATTTTGCATGATCACTTTAAATAATTTTCGGGTCGCTACCTCAAGAGCTATAGTGCCACTAGCTGGTCAAATTTGGATATATGAACTCGCTGGGTAGAGATGCTTTGATGTATTGACACTAAATTACATAAATGGTCCCATGGTGACATGCCCTGGAACATACCATTAAGAAAAAGTGCAGGTCTTGCTCATTTCAATTTTGTTTATTTCTGGCATTTGCTCTGAAATCTGAAATTGATAAATATGCTTTCTTTTTATAGCTGTTCCAGTGGAAGCAGAAGTGTCCAAAGTTTCTGTCCCAGATTTATGTCATTTAAAGGTGTACTGTGGCACTTTCCTGCTATAGGGCACACAATATCTCCTTGTAAGCACTGAGATGTTATTGCTTTGCCTGGAATGTTCCACAATAGGGGATCAAACTTAAATATGTTTATGTATAATTCATTTGTATTATCTTCAAATGATTGCTAAGTTGTTTTTCTTATTTTATTGTTCAGATGAAGACCTGATGACAAAAAGATGATGAATCAGTTGAGCTTGGTAAGTAATTCAAAGGTCCTATATTGCACAAAAACATACCCATTCGTGTTTTAGTTCATTCACACATGTTTGAGTAATTTTTGATTATTACTGTCAGCTCAAAATTCTTTGTTCCAATTTATGATGTTTTTAAAGTGGAAACTACACTACTAACAACATAGAGCTAGCATAATATGGTAATATGGACCCTTAATTGAAATAAACACTAAATGACTGGGAGCATGAAAACTTTATAAACCACAAGAATATAAAACATTTAGCCAAAGTTTAGGTTTTCAATCTGGTTTTATTCTTAATCTTAATCTTAAAATGCTCACTTTTTACCTTATGACACAATGATATGTTATAATAAGTTACAGTACAGATGTTTTTTGTTTGTTTGTTGTTGTTTTTTTAAAGATGAATCACTGTTGACAGAAGCAGAAACTCTAACACAAGTTTACACAAAAAACTACAATGTCCCTAATCGTTTTCCATAGATGCAGTGAAGGCAGCTATTAAAAGCACTCCCAGCCACCACCTCCTACTCCAATTATTATATTGTACCGATAGTTTTGTTTTTGTTAGTTGCTAGTTCACTTCAACTGCAAAAAATATCTAGGTACATTTAAATTACTCAAATTCTGTTGTTAAGTGCAAATAGTTATTGTTTATCTTATCATCAGAGTAACAAGATGTATTTTGTTCCATTGGTAGATAATTTAATTTGTCAGGTGAAATGTTCTTAAATCAAATTAATCCCAACCCCAAGGACCGGTCCGCGAAAGTGCGTCAGCGGACCTCGCCGCCTCTGTGGACTGCGCCTCCTCGCCTTGTCCCTACGCCGCGCGGACCACGTATCTAAATCAATTATAATACTAAAACCAGGACTAAACCAGGATTAAAACATTGTCAAACATAAAACCCCTGATAGCATCAGGATTCGCAGAGGATCCGCTTTCGGTCCGCCAAATCCGCCCCACAGTCAGTCCACTTTGCGGATTTGCTGCGGATTTGTTCCTTATTCGCTTTCTGACTGTCGCTAACCCAAACCCCTGAGCAGCTGTTGTCACACATATGCTGCCAAATCATCTTAGATCCGCACTGTAAATGCACTTTTAACAACATTTGTGTAGGATGTGTAACTATCAATTAGCGGATCCGCAGCTAATCCGGTTCAGATACGCAGCGCGGACGCGCCAATGACTAACGGGACCTGAGTGGAAAGAAGCATCCACCTGTTGTCCGCGGATTTCACTGTAAGTAAATTGTTAAAAAGTTAATTTTATCAGTCATCATTAAAGTACATAATGTTAACGTTGAATTGTGATGTACGTATGTATGTGATTTTGCGTGTTTTATCAGTTTTGACGAGTGCAGTAGCGATAAAGCTAATGACAGGAGGCACCTTTAGTCTGATGAAGTGAGGTCAGGAGTCTGGACAACTCCATCTCTGAGGTAGCTCCCAGTCTAAATATTATTTGTATACAACGCTACTTATATTTATAGTCACGGGGTCGCTTCTGGCTGGACGCCGCGCTCTTGACGCGCTCCCCTCGGTGTGAAGCGACTGTGAGCCGGAACTGGATATATTTTAACAACAGATAATTATTATTTGTGTAGAGTGTTGACTCTACCGTACTTAAGACTAAAGTGCAGTCATGTCGGCGCTTAATACAATAACGTTACGAAATAAAATGCCAAACTTTTAACGACAGCTAACGTTAGGTTACCAACTAAACATATTTTCTATTCCGCAGATGATGAAGAGCCCTTCTACTGAGTGTCTCCATCAGGAGCCCTGCAGTCAGATCTAACTTCGTCCCTAACTTCCTCTGATGGGACTTGAGATGGTGCTTTAGACTTTCAGTGAAAGATCTGACATTTTAATACGGCCTCTAATGTGACACATCTTAATTGCATTGCACCATCATATTTGATTATTACATTTTAAATGTTGTGGTAAAAGTATATGTAATACAGTATTGTATAATATACAGCAGTGAAATATATATTTTACTGCTATATATTTATACATGTACATACTGATATGAGCCTGAGTAAAAAATGTTTTTCATCTGTTTCAGAATATACTATGGTTAGTTATAAGATGGCCATAAAACTGATATTAGTGTTTATTATTACAGAATTTCCTCTCGTGGGCCAAGTTTCAAAAATGTAGAGGAAGACTTTCTAGTAAGTGTGCTCTATGAGCCTGCCTTTATTAGCTTGATTCACTTAACATGTTTACATTATAATCACAGCTGTTGTAAATTTTGTTGCTTTCAGAACATAAAGTGGTGGAGTTTAAATACTGACTCTGCACAGATCTCTCCAATCAAGTGTTTCATGTTCAAATCACACAGCAACTGTCATTATTACTTATATTGTTCTTCACAAACCCAAACTCTAACTCCTTACAAGAAGAACTGGTGTAATGAGGTATTTAACACTCACTGGTGTCATTTCAGATGCTGTGACAAAAGGGAAGTCCAGAGCTGGACACTGACAGACTGGATCTTCACCAGGAGGACATGGAGCTGAAGAGGAGCTCAGGCTCACTGCACCTCTGACCTCTGACCTCAGACTGAAGCTATAGACAGAGACACTCCCACATTGCCCACTCTAGAAGTACAACCATCAGACTCATTGTACTGTGGTAAACTCAAGTTTGAACAATCCACACTCAGTTTCAGTGAGAATTAATATTAGGATATCACTGATCCGACTTTCAATTGTTGATGTTCATGTTTCCTCTACATCCTAGTTGTGATACCTGTTGTAAAAGGTGGTTCATGTACAGTTTCAATGCAAATACAGCTTGTGTGTATTTAGATCTGTAGGAAGTGGATCAGTATCAGTAAGCTTCAGTAAACTGAAGCTTAAACTGAAGCTTAGCTTTTAACGACATAATAAACAGATCCGCGGCAGATACCAGGTCCTGAAAGCGAATTCAAAACGGGTCCTGGGCGCATCCGTGTGATACGACACAGATCAGCGGCTGATCCGCCGCGGAAAAATAAGCACGGACCGGCAAGTGGACTCCGTTGCGGATCAGTTGAATTTCCGGCGAATCTTTCGATACCTTCGAGGGGGATCCGCCGCGAATATCTTTATATATTTTGCTATCTGGGACCGGACCACTGATTAGGCTACTTGTGCATTTAGTGTATTTATTCAGTTATTTTTAGATAGAGACCCCATTTCATTTCGATGGCCAAATGAAATAGCCAATCGGAGGAGAGTCATCTAGCCAATCAGGGGGCGAGGAAGGCGGTACCTGCCCCTAAGATCCTACGAGTCGCAAAATCGCGCACCGGATATATAAAGACATTCAAGATGGAGCCTGCTGTGGAGAAGCTGGAGGCTCTGGTGAGAAGACCTTCGTACTTTATAATCGACCTTTTATATAAATTCGTAGGAGGAAAGCGGGAACCGTGCAGGTCTGCTTTGCTGTGAGACGGGCTACAGAATCGTGCAGGGAGAGCGGCGGTGCTATGCGGAATGTAGGATTCAGTACCAGCGACGTGCGGTCAAGGGAGTCAGGTGAGGCAGTGCCTCAACATTTTGGGGATAAAAAAAAATCGGCTCAATGTCAAGAATACTCATATACTTACATAAAGCAGCTCAGTGCTTATCAACATTCTTGAGCCTACTGCACGTTGCCTCACCAGCTGGAAACTTCACCACACGTCACTGTTCTGTACTCACTGTTCTGTACTATAGCTGGAATAGAAATATAGAGTCACAAACTCAGTGGAGCGCTTCCTATATCATAAGGTAGAACAGAGTGACCTCTATTTGAAAGAAGAATTTAGCTTAAATATGCAGAATTTACGTGTGAATGAATACAGCTGCACATAAGGTACAGTGCACTTCTGAATTGATACAAATCAGTATGAGACTTCCATCCATATTCTTCCGCTTTATCCGGGGCTGGGTCGTGGAAACAACAGTCTGAGCAAGGAGGCCCAAACTTCCCTTATCATACA